>CM074722.1:16849815-17137315 GCA_037306005.1 Rhinophrynus dorsalis
AGGTAGGAGATGGGCATGGGGCAATGTGAACATGGGGGGGACCGCCGGGCCTATGACAATTTCTGCACCAGGACCCGGTGGCTTCTAGTTACGCCACTGATGAATGTCATACACATTTGTTTACAATTTATATTGCGCATTGTTTATTCTTATTTAGTTGTTTTCGAGTAAATTAATTTTCATTTGTCTTAATATGACAAGTAGTAAATGTTCTCCTTGAACAGCATTTTTACTTAAAGAGTCAGTAACCTTTTTTTTAATGAAAACTAGTGTTGAGCGAGCATGCTCGGCCGATGCTCGGATCGGCTCGAGCATCGCTCTGCTCGGCACATGGCGGTACTCGTACGAGTACCGCATGTGCTCGCCCGCCATGTTCGGGTCTCCTCCCCGCACGTTTTGCGGCTGCTGCGCAGCCAATAAACGTGCAGGGAGGCTCTGACATCAGTGTAATGCCAGCAGCCATGTTGGCTGCTGGCATTACACTGATTGGCTGGCCAGAACCCGTGGTCGGGTGCTGTATAGCACCTGACCAGCGAGTTTGGCTCAGTCTTAGCCAGGGAGAGATGAGGATAGGAAGGGAAAGTCAGTGTAGGGAGAAAGAAAGCAAATTTGTGAAAAAAAAAAGAACCAAAAGTCCTTTTTAGGACTACTGTGTGTGGGGGCAGCAGTTTATTTTGTGTGGGGGGAAAAAAACAAAAAAAAAAAAATTTCATATATTCTGTTTAGTGTGCAAAGTTGCAGATTAGAGCACATTCTGTTTAGTGTGCAAAGTTGCAGATTAGAGCACATTCTGTTTAGTGTGCAAAGTTGCAGATTAGAGCACATTCTGTTTAGTGTGCAAAGTTGCAGATTAGAGCACATTCTGTTAAGTCTTCAAACTCAAATATCAAAGTCACATATTCCATTCAGTGTGCTTCGCCGCAGTTTAGCAGCCTATTCTGTGTACTCTGCACAGTTGCAGAATAGGAAGAAATACTGTTAAGTCTTCAAACTCAAATATCAAAGTCACATATTCCATTCAGTGTGCTTCGACGCAGTTTAGCAGCATATTCTGTGTACTCTGCACAATTGCAGAATAGGAAGAAATACTGTTAAGTCTTCAAACTCAAATTTCAAAGTCACATATTCCATTCAGTGTGCTTCGCCGCAGTTTAGCAGCCTATTCTGTGTACTCTGCACAGTTGCAGAATAGGAAGAAATACTGTTAAGTCTTCAAACTCAAATATCAAAGTCACATATTCCATTCAGTGTGCTTCGCCGCAGTTTAGCAGCATATTCTGTGTACTCTGCACAGTTGCAGAATAGGAAGAAATACTGTTAAGTCTTCAAACTCAAATATCAAAGTCACATATTCCATTCAGTGTGCTTCGCCGCAGTTTAGCAGCATATTCTGTGTACTCTGCACAGTTGCAGAATAGGAAGAAATACTGTTAAGTCTTCAAACTCAAATTTCAAAGTCACATATTCCATTCAGTGTGCTTCGCCGCAGTTTAGCAGCCTATTCTGTGTACTCTGCACAGTTGCAGAATAGGAAGAAATACTGTTAAGTCTTCAAACTCAAATATCAAAGTCACATATTCCATTCAGTGTGCTTCGCCGCAGTTTAGCAGCATATTCTGTGTACTCTGCACAGTTGCAGAATAGGAAGAAATACTGTTAAGTCTTCAAACTCAAATTTCAAAGTCACATATTCCATTCAGTGTGCTTCGCCGCAGTTTAGCAGCCTATTCTGTGTACTGTGCACAGTTGCAGAATAGGAAGAAATACTGTTAAGTCTTCAAACTCAAATATCAAAGTCACATATTCCATTCAGTGTGCTTCGCCGCAGTTTAGCAGCATATTCTGTGTACTCTGCACAGTTGCAGAATAGGAAGAAATACTGTTAAGTCTTCAAACTAAAATATCAAAGTCACATATTCCATTCAGTGTGCTTCGCCGCAGTTTAGCAGCATATTCTGTGTACTCTGCACAGTTGCAGAATAGGAAGAAATACTGTTAAGTCTTCAAACTCAAATATCAAAGTCACATATTCCATTCAGTGTGCGTCACCGCAGTTTAGCAGCATATTCTGTGTACTCTGCAGAGTTGCAGAATAGGAAGAAATACTGTTAAGTCTTCAAACTAAAATATCAAAGTCACATATTCCATTCAGTGTGCTTCGCCGCAGTTTAGCAGCATATTCTGTGTACTCTGCACAGTTGCAGAATAGGAAGAAATACTGTTAAGTCTTCAAACTAAAATATCAAAGTCACATATTCCATTCAGTGTGCTTCGCCGCAGTTTAGCAGCATATTCTGTGTACTCTGCACAGTTGCAGAATAGGAAGAAATACTGTTAAGTCTTCAAACTAAAATATCAAAGTCACATATTCCATTCAGTGTGCTTCGCCGCAGTTTAGCAGCATATTCTGTGTACTCTGCACAGTTGCAGAATAGGAAGAAATACTGTTAAGTCTTCAAACTAAAATATCAAAGTCACATATTCCGTGTAAGATGAAGAAGGCGGGTAAAAAGGGACGGGGAAGTGGACGTGATCCTGATAGTTCAGGGCGCGGGTCAGGACGCGGAGAAACTGTGCCTGGTGCCAGAGCACAAGAAAGAAAGACATCCACCATACCTAGCTTCATGTCTCATTTTACAGGGCGTCGCAGGACATCACTCTCGAGGTCCGACCACTGTGAACAGGTGGTCGGTTGGATGTCAGCTGATACTGCTTCCAGTCGGTTAAGCACCACCCTGTCTTCCACCAAGTCCACTCTCAGTAGCCAAGAGTCTGGTCAACATAATCCTCACTCTGATCATCCTTCCTCCCACCATAGACGGTCTGGTCAAAGAAGTGATCCCACACTGGGATATAGTGAGGAGCTCGTCTCATCACCAATCCTTCATTTGACCCTCTCTCCAAGCACGCTTGCAGAGGAACATGACATCTTATGCCCTGATTCACAACCTCTAGAGGGTACCCAATCACAAGAAGATGACAGATGTGAACGGCATTTAAGGTCAAAGGAAGTAGTGGATGATGATGATGATGATGAGACACAGTTGCCATTAAATCAACCACTATTACTGTCTCAAGACCTTGTTGAGGAGGATGTTATACAGTTGTCAATGACTGAGTATGTGGTGGGATCAAGACATGAGGAGGATGATCAGAGTGAGGAAGTGGAGGAGGACTTGGTGGACGATGAGGTGACTGACCCCACCTGGGAAGGTGTAGAGCCGAGCGATGACAGCAGTCCTGAGGGTGAGCCATCTACAGCACCGCAACAGGCTGGAAGAGGCAGTGGTGTGGCTACAGAAAGAAGGCGGACCGCACCAAACCGGCCTGCAAATGTTCCACGGAGCACCCCCTTGCGTAAATCTCCCTTGCCAAGGGGTAGGTGTTCCGCGGTATGGCGTTTTTTTAAGGAAAGTGCGGACGACAAAAGAATTGTAGTTTGCAACCTGTGCCACACCAGAATGAGCCGAGGCATGAACACTAGAAACCTCACCACCACCAGCATGATCCGACACATGGCATCCAAGCACCGTAATAAGTGGGAGGAACGCCTGGATCGCCCATCTGTGTCTGCAGGCCACACCACTGCCTCCTCTTGCCCTGTTTTCGGTGCCGGCCTATCGCCTGTCGAAGGCGCAGGCCCGCATACCTCCCGCCCTGCACCTGTACCATCTGAAGCACCATCAGCGACCACATCCACTTCCCTGTCCCAGCACAGTGTCCAAATGTCGTTACCCCAGGCATTTGAGCGCAAGCGAAAATACCCAGCCACCCACCCACAGGCCATAGCACTAACCTCACACCTTTCCAAATTACTGGCCATCGAAATGCTGCCATTTAGGCTTGTGGAGACTGAGTCCTTCCGCAGCCTGATGGCAGCAGCTGTCCCTCGGTACGCGGTCCCCAGCCGCCACTACTTTTCCCGGTGTGCCATCCCCGCATTACACCACCATGTGTCCCGTAACATCACCCGTGCCCTGATCAACGCAGTTACTGGGAAGGTCCACTTAACGACTGACACATGGACAAGTGCTTGTGGCCAGGGACGCTACATTTCCCTGACGGCACACTGGGTGAATGTCGTGGAGGCTGGGAGCGACTCGGACCCTGGGATGGCACGGGTGCTACCCACGCCGAGGATTGCGGGCCCTACCTCCATCAGGGTTTCCGCCAGCACCTACGTTATTGGCTCCTCCTCCTCCGTTTCCACCTCCGAATTCTCTACACGCAGCGCCACTCCCCCATCAGCCAGTAGCTGGAAGCAGTGTAGCACTGCAGTGGGGAAGCGTCAACAGGCCGTGCTGAAGCTGATCTGCCTTGGGGACAAACAGCACACGGCCTCAGAGCTGTTGCAGGGGATTAGTCACCAGACCGAGCAGTGGCTCTCGCCACTCAACCTGCAACCAGGCATGGTTGTGTGTGATAATGGGCGTAACTTGGTGGCGGCTTTGGAGCTCGGCAAGCTCACACACGTACCATGCCTAGCGCATGTATTTAATTTAGTGGTTCAGCGATTTCTAAAAACCTACCCCAATGTGCATGATCTCTTGACCAAGGTGCGCCGCGTGTGTGCACATTTCCGTAAGTCATCTACAGCTTCGGCCGGCCTGTTGAAGCTGCAGCAGCGCTTACAATTGCCAGCTCACCGGCTGCTGTGTGATGTGAGCACGCGCTTGAACTCCACCTTCCACATGTTGGCCCGGCTTTGTGAGCAGCAGAGGGCAGTAGTGGAGTACCAGCTGTTACACGGTCGTCGCCTCTCCGTTCAACTTCCTGTAATCAGAAGTGAGGAGTGGGAATGGATGTCAGACCTCTGTGAGGTTTTACGCAATTTTGAGGAATCGACACAGATGGTGAGCGGCGATAACGCTATTATCAGTGTAACCATCCCACTTCTGTGTCTACTGAAACGCTCGCTGCTCACAATTAAAACTGACGCTTTGCATGTGGAAGAGGTGGAAATGCGGGAGGAAGAGCTTACACAAGGTGATAGCCAGAACACCCTCACTTCGTCTTCTCAACGACAATTGGAGGAGGCGGAGGTGGAGGAGGAGGAGGAGGAAGACACGGTTGCCTCCGCTACAGAGGGTAGCCATGGAACTTTAGTTCCATCTCTTCAGCGTGGGTGGGCAGAAGAGGAGGGAGAGGATGAGGAGATTGAGAATCATCCTCCTGGTGAGGACAGCGAAATCTTGACTGTTGGTACTCTGGCACACATGGCTGACTTTATGTTAGGCTGCCTTTCCCGTGACCCACGCGTTATACGCATTTTAGACAACACGGATTACTGGGTGTTCACCCTTCTGGACCCCCGCTACAAAGAGAATTTCTCATCTCTCATTCCTCCGGTGGAGAGGACAAGCAAAATGGTGCAATACCAGAAGGTTCTTGTTGAAAAATTGCTCCAAAATTTTCCATCTGACAACACTGGCGGCAGAGTACGTGCTACCTTGGCCAACCGAGAAGGGGAGAAAAGGGGAGCACACAGCAGTTCCGAGAAAGGCAGGGCAACACTCTCCAAGGCGTGGGACACCTTCATGACACCCCGCCAGCACCCTCACCCTGATGCGCAGCCTAGTGTCACAAGGAGGGAAAAGTTTTGGAAGATGGTGAAGGAGTACGTAGCAGACCGTGTCAGCGTCCTCAATGATCCCTCTGTGCCTTACAACTACTGGGTGTCCAAGCTGGACACGTGGTATGAACTGGCACTCTACGCCTTGGAGGTGCTGGCCTGCCCTGCCGCCAGCGTTCTGTCTGAGCGGGTATTTAGTGCTGCTGGTGGCATTATAACAGATAAGCGTATCCGCCTTTCCACCGAAAATGCTGATAGGTTGACACTTATAAAAATGAACAAGGCCTGGATTTCCCCTGACTTCTCCACTCCACTGGAGGAAAGCCCCGGGGGAACATAAACTCACTTTATATATGTTATTTACAATGATGGGAATACTCTGTATTCCCATTCACCCCTTCCACCCAAAAAACGGGTATATGGTTGACTCTTAATCTTCTCATCCTCCTCCTCCTCTTCCATATGCCCTGGGATATAATTTTTATATAGGGCCAGCTCACCAGCGGGCCCTGTGATATAATTTTTATATAGGGCCAGCTCACCAGCGGGCCCTGTTTGACAATTTTTATATAGGTCAGCTCACCAGAGGGCCTTCTCATATAATGTTTTATTGGGTCAGCTCTCTAGCGGGCCCTCTCATATAATGTTTTATAGCGTCAGCTCACTAGCGGGCCTTCGCATATAATGTTTAGGATGGTCAGCTCGCAGCAGACCCTCACCCATAATGTTTTAGATGGTCGGCTCAGCGCACGTTTCCCTCTTAATCATGGCCTCAGTTCAGAAAAATCTAGAACATTTTTGGGAGAATTTGCCTCTGCGCACGTTTCCCTCTTAATCATGGCCTCACTTCAGAAAAACCAATGAAATTTTTTGCAGAATTTGCAGATGATATACAAGTAAATATACAGCAAATACTGTTTGGTAACAATTTTTCGCCTAAAGTCGTTTTTATTTTCCTTTTTGTGTGTTTTACGGTCAGTCTGTAAAAATGGCGTACTACGGGCGAAAGATCGTTCCCAGCAGCGATGTTGGCGTCCAAGATGCATCCAGACATCCTCCCTATGCTGTCCCTGAACCATTTCTGTGGTGTTTCCATCCTTTTCTGCCCTTTTCCTATGGACCAGGCACCCTCCCCTCATCAGAGCAGGGGGTGCCTGGTGTAATGCTCGAGTCCTCCCATTGACTTCAATGGGGCTCGGGTGCTCGGCCGAGCACTCGAGCCTCCATGGTCGCTCGGTCAGAGCACCCGAACACCCGAGCATTGGGGTGCTCGCTCATCACTAATGAAAACCTATATGTTATAGAGCTTTTCCTGCTGAGAAAAACAAGGGCGCTAACAATGCAGTTAGTTGCTTTATTCAAATGTTATAATCGTTCAAATAATGAGGAAGTGAAGTACAGCGTGATTACTTCCTGAACATTCCAGCTGACATGATGACAGAAAAGCTAACTGGAATTTGATCACTAGAGGTCTTACACTGTATATTTTTTCATAAAAAGAGTTTATTGCTCATTTAAAGGAGAAGTAACAACTCCTAATAATCATACCTGGGAACCTTCTCATCATTGGTCCACGCAAAAACACACTGGGTTTAGGGTTGGTGATGAGATTAGTTCATGATGATCTCTTCTTTATCACACCTTAGTACATCTCCCCCTGTAGTCTATAACTAAATATCTCCCATAGAATAACATAGGAACTGGAGAGTTTATCTCACTGGAGAAGTTATCTCCTCTTTATCACACCTTAGTACATCTCCCCTGTAGTCTATAACTAAATCTCTCCCATAGAATAACATAGAAACTGGAGAGTTTATCTCACTGGAGAAGTTATCTCCTCTTTATCACACCTTAGTACATCTCCCCCTGTAGTCTATAACTAAATCTCTCCCATAGAATAACATAGAAACTGGAGAGTTTATCTCACTGGAGAAGTTATCTCCTCTTTATCACACCTTAGTACATCTCCCCTGTAGTCTATAACTAAAGATCTCCCATAGAATAACATAGGAACTGGAGAGTTTATCTCACTGGAGAAGTTATGTCCACTTTATCACACCTTAGTACATCTCCCCTGTAGTCTATAACTAAATCTCTCCCATAGAATAACATAGGAACTGGAGAGTTTATCACACTGTAGAAGTTATCTCCTCTTTATCACACCTTAGTACATCTCCCTGTAGTCTATAACTAAAGATCTCCCATAGAATAACATAGGAACTGGAGATTTTATCTCACTGGATAAGTTATCTCCTCTTTATCACACATTAGTATATCTCCCCTGTAGTCTATAACTAAATATCTCCAATAGAATAACATAGGAACTGGAGAGTTATCACAATGGAGAAGTTATCTCCTCTTTATCACACCTTAGTACATCTCCCCTGTAGTCTATAACTAAATATCTCCCATATAATAACATAGGAACTGGAGAGTTTATCTCACTGGAGAAGTTATCTCCTCTTTATCACACCTTAGTACATTTCCCCTGTAGTCTATAACTACATATCTCCCATAGAATAACATAGGGACTGGAGAGTTTATCTCACTGGAGAAGTTATCTCCTCTTTATCACACCTTAGTACATCTCCCCTGTAGTCTATAACTAAAGATCTCCCATAGAATAACATAGGAACTGGAGAGTTTATCTCACTGGAGAAGTTATCTCCTCTTTATCACACCTTAGTGCATCTCCCCTGTAGTCTATAACTAAATCTCTTTCATATAATAACATAGGAACTGAAGAGTTTATCACACTGGAGAAGTTATCTCCTCTTTATCATGCGTTAGTACATCTCCCCTGTAGTCTATAACTAAATATCTCCCATAGAATAACATAGGGACTGGAGAGTTTATCTCACTGGCAAGTTATCTCCTCTTTATTACACCTTAGTACATCTCCCCTGTAGCCTATAACTAAAGATCTCCCATAGAATAACATAGGAACTGGAGAGTTTATCTCACTGGAGAAGTTATCTCCTCTTTATCACACCTTAGTACATCTCCCCCTGTAGTCTATAACTAAATATCTCCCATAGAATAACATAGGAACTGGAGAGTTTATCTCACTGGAGAAGTTATCTCCTCTTTATCACACCTTAGTACATCTTCCCTGTAGTCTATAACTAAAGATCTCCCATAGAATAACATAGGAACTGGAGAGTTTATCTCACTGGAGAAGTTATCTCCTCTTTATCACACCTTAGTACATCTCCCCTGTAGCCTATAACTAAAGATCTCCCATAGAATAACATAGGAACTGGAGAGTTTATCACACTGGAGAGGTTATTGCCTCTTTATCACACCTTAGTACATCTCCCCTGTAGCCTATAACTAAAGATCTCCCATAGAATAACATAGGAACTGGAGAGTTTATCTCACTGGAGAAGTTATCTCCTCTTTATCACACCTTAGTACATCTTCCCTGTAGTCTATAACTAAATCTCTCCCATAGAATAAGATAGGAACTGGAGAGTTTATCTCACTGGAGAAGTTATCTCCTCTTTATCACACCTTAGTACATTTCCCCTGTAGTCTATAACTAAATCTCTCCCATAGAATAAGATAGGAACTGGAGAGTTTATCTCACTGGAGAAGTTATCTCCTCTTTATCACACCTTAGTACATCTCCCCTGTAGTCTATAACTAAAGATCTCCCATAGAATAACATAGGGACTGGAGAGTTTATCTCACTGGAGAAGTTATCTCCTCTATATCACACCTTAGTACATCTCCCCTGTAGTCTATAACTAAATCTCTACCATAGAATAACATAGGAACTGGAGAGTTTATCTCACTGGAGACGTTATCTCCTCTTTATCACACCTTAGTACATCTCCCCCTGTAGTCTATAACTAAATCTCTCCCATAGAATAACATAGGAACTGGAGAGTTTATCTCACTGGAGAAGTTATCTCCTCTTTATCACTCCTTAGTACATCTCCCCTGTAGTCTATAACTAAAGATCTCCCATAGAATAACATAGGAACTGGAGAGTTTATCACACTGGAGAAGTTATCTCCTCTTTATCACACCTTAGTACCTCTCCCCTGTAGTCTATAACTAAATCTCTCCCATAGAATAACATAGGAACTGGAGAGTTTATCTCACTGGAGAAGTTATCTCCTCTTTATCACTCCTTAGTACATCTCCCCTGTAGTCTATAACTAAATCTCTCCCATAGAATAACATAGGAACTGGAGAGTTTATCTCACTGGAGAAGTTATCTCCTCTTTATCACTCCTTAGTACATCTCCCCTGTAGTCTATAACTAAATCTCTACCATAGAATAACACAGGAACTGGAGAGTTTATCTCACTGGAGAAGTTATCTCCTCTTTATCACTCCTTAGTACATCTCCCCTGTAGTCTATAACTAAATCTCTCCCATAGAATAACATAGGATCTGGAGAGTTTATCTCACTGGAGAAGTTATCTCCTCTTTATCACACCTTAGTACATCTCCCCTGTAGTCTATAACTAAATCCCTCCCATAGAATAACATAGGAACTGGGGAGTTTATCTCACTGGAGAAGTTATCTCCTCTTTATCACACCTTAGTACATCTCTCCTGTAGTCTATAACTAAATCTCTCCCATAGAATAACATAGGATCTGGAGAGTTTATCTCACTGGAGAAGTTATCTCCTCTATATCACACCTTAGTACATCTCTCCTGTAGTCTATAACTAAATCTCTCCCATAGAATAACATAGGAACTGGAGAGTTTATCTCACTGGAGAAGTTATCTCCTCTTTATCACTCCTTAGTACATCTCCCCTGTAGTCTATAACTAAATCTCTCCCATAGAATAACATAGGAACTGGAGAGTTTATCTCACTGGAGAAGTTATCTCCTCTTTATCACACCTTAGTACATCTCCCCTGTAGTCTATAACTAAATCTCTCCCATAGAATAACATAGGAACTGGAGAGTTTATCTCACTGGAGCAGTTATCTCCTCTTTATCACACCTTAGTACATCTCCCCTGTAGTCTATAACTAAATCTCTCCCATAGAATAACATAGGAACTGGAGAGTTTATCTCACTGGAGAAGTTATCTCCTCTTTATCACACCTTAGTACATCTCCCCTGTAGTCTATAACTAAATCTCTCCCATAGAATAACATAGGAACTGGAGAGTTTATCTCACTGGAGAAGTTATCTCCTCTTTATCACTCCTTAGTACATCTCCCCTGTAGTCTATAACTAAATCTCTCCCATAGAATAACATAGGAACTGGAGAGTTTATCTCACTGGAGAAGTTATCTCCTCTTTATCACTCCTTAGTACATCTCCCCTGTAGTCTATAACTAAATCTCTCCCATAGAATAACATAGGAACTGGGGAGTTTATCTCACTGGAGAAGTTATCTCCTCTTTATCACACCTTAGTACATCTCCCCTGTAGTCTATAACTAAATCTCTCCCATAGAATAACATAGGAACTGGAGAGTTTATCTCACTGGAGAAGTTATCTCCTCTTTATCACACCTTAGTACATCTCCCCTCTAGTCTATAACTAAAGCTCTCCCATAGAATAACATAGGAACTGGAGAGTTTATCTCACTGGAGAAGTTATCTCCTCTTTATCACACCTTAGTACATCTCCCCTGTAGTCTATAACTAAATCTCTCCCATAGAATAACATAGGAACTGGAGAGTTTATCTCACTGGAGAAGTTATCTCCTCTTTATCACACCTTAGTACATCTCCCCCTGTAGTCTATAACTAAATATCTCCCATAGAATAACATAGGAACTGGAGAGTTTATCTCACTGGAGAAGGTATCTCCTCTTTATCACACCTTAGTACATCTCCCCTGTAGTCTATAACTAAATCTCTCCCATAGAATAACATAGGAACTGGAGAGTTTATCTCACTGGAGAAGTTATCTCCTCTTTATCACACCTTAGTACATCTCCCTGTAGTCTATAACTAAATCTCTCCCATAGAATAACATAGGAACTGGAGAGTTTATCTCACTGGAGAAGTTATCTCCTCCTTATCCCACCTTAGTACATCTCCCCTGTAGTCTATAACTAAATATCTCCCATATAATAACATAGGAACTGGAGAGTTTATCTCACTGGAGAAGTTATCTCCTCTTTATCACACCTTAGTACATTTCCCCTGTAGTCTATAACTACATATCTCCCATAGAATAACATAGGGACTGGAGAGTTTATCTCACTGGAGAAGTTATCTCCTCTTTATCACACCTTAGTACATCTCCCCTGTAGTCTATAACTAAAGATCTCCCATAGAATAACATAGGAACTGGAGAGTTTATCTCACTGGAGAAGTTATCTCCTCTTTATCACACCTTAGTGCATCTCCCCTGTAGTCTATAACTAAATCTCTTTCATATAATAACATAGGAACTGAAGAGTTTATCACACTGGAGAAGTTATCTCCTCTTTATCATGCGTTAGTACATCTCCCCTGTAGTCTATAACTAAATATCTCCCATAGAATAACATAGGGACTGGAGAGTTTATCTCACTGGCAAGTTATCTCCTCTTTATTACACCTTAGTACATCTCCCCTGTAGCCTATAACTAAAGATCTCCCATAGAATAACATAGGAACTGGAGAGTTTATCTCACTGGAGAAGTTATCTCCTCTTTATCACACCTTAGTACATCTCCCCCTGTAGTCTATAACTAAATATCTCCCATAGAATAACATAGGAACTGGAGAGTTTATCTCACTGGAGAAGTTATCTCCTCTTTATCACACCTTAGTACATCTTCCCTGTAGTCTATAACTAAAGATCTCCCATAGAATAACATAGGAACTGGAGAGTTTATCTCACTGGAGAAGTTATCTCCTCTTTATCACACCTTAGTACATCTCCCCTGTAGCCTATAACTAAAGATCTCCCATAGAATAACATAGGAACTGGAGAGTTTATCACACTGGAGAGGTTATTGCCTCTTTATCACACCTTAGTACATCTCCCCTGTAGCCTATAACTAAAGATCTCCCATAGAATAACATAGGAACTGGAGAGTTTATCTCACTGGAGAAGTTATCTCCTCTTTATCACACCTTAGTACATCTTCCCTGTAGTCTATAACTAAATCTCTCCCATAGAATAACATAGGAACTGGAGAGTTTATCTCACTGGAGAAGTTATCTCCTCTTTATCACACCTTAGTACATTTCCCCTGTAGTCTATAACTAAATCTCTCCCATAGAATAAGATAGGAACTGGAGAGTTTATCTCACTGGAGAAGTTATCTCCTCTTTATCACACCTTAGTACATCTCCCCTGTAGTCTATAACTAAAGATCTCCCATAGAATAACATAGGGACTGGAGAGTTTATCTCACTGGAGAAGTTATCTCCTCTATATCACACCTTAGTACATCTCCCCTGTAGTCTATAACTAAATCTCTACCATAGAATAACATAGGAACTGGAGAGTTTATCTCACTGGAGACGTTATCTCCTCTTTATCACACCTTAGTACATCTCCCCCTGTAGTCTATAACTAAATCTCTCCCATAGAATAACATAGGAACTGGAGAGTTTATCTCACTGGAGAAGTTATCTCCTCTTTATCACTCCTTAGTACATCTCCCCTGTAGTCTATAACTAAAGATCTCCCATAGAATAACATAGGAACTGGAGAGTTTATCACACTGGAGAAGTTATCTCCTCTTTATCACACCTTAGTACCTCTCCCCTGTAGTCTATAACTAAATCTCTCCCATAGAATAACATAGGAACTGGAGAGTTTATCTCACTGGAGAAGTTATCTCCTCTTTATCACTCCTTAGTACATCTCCCCTGTAGTCTATAACTAAATCTCTCCCATAGAATAACATAGGAACTGGAGAGTTTATCTCACTGGAGAAGTTATCTCCTCTTTATCACTCCTTAGTACATCTCCCCTGTAGTCTATAACTAAATCTCTACCATAGAATAACACAGGAACTGGAGAGTTTATCTCACTGGAGAAGTTATCTCCTCTTTATCACTCCTTAGTACATCTCCCCTGTAGTCTATAACTAAATCTCTCCCATAGAATAACATAGGATCTGGAGAGTTTATCTCACTGGAGAAGTTATCTCCTCTTTATCACACCTTAGTACATCTCCCCTGTAGTCTATAACTAAATCCCTCCCATAGAATAACATAGGAACTGGGGAGTTTATCTCACTGGAGAAGTTATCTCCTCTTTATCACACCTTAGTACATCTCTCCTGTAGTCTATAACTAAATCTCTCCCATAGAATAACATAGGAACTGGAGAGTTTATCTCACTGGAGAAGTTATCTCCTCTTTATCACTCCTTAGTACATCTCCCCTGTAGTCTATAACTAAATCTCTCCCATAGAATAACATAGGAACTGGAGAGTTTATCTCACTGGAGAAGTTATCTCCTCTTTATCACTCCTTAGTACATCTCCCCTGTAGTCTATAACTAAATCTCTCCCATAGAATAACATAGGAACTGGGGAGTTTATCTCACTGGAGAAGTTATCTCCTCTTTATCACACCTTAGTACATCTCCCCTGTAGTCTATAACTAAATCTCTCCCATAGAATAACATAGGAACTGGAGAGTTTATCTCACTGGAGAAGTTATCTCCTCTTTATCACACCTTAGTACATCTCCCCTCTAGTCTATAACTAAAGATCTCCCATAGAATAACATAGGAACTGGAGAGTTTATCTCACTGGAGAAGTTATCTCCTCTTTATCACACCTTAGTACATCTCCCCTGTAGTCTATAACTAAATCTTTCGCATAGAATAACATAGAAACTGGAGAGTTTATCTCACTGGAGAAGTTATCTCCTCATTATCACACCTTAGTACATCTCCCTGTAGTCTGTAACTAAATCTCTCCTATATAATAACATAGGAACTGGAGAGTTTATCTCACTGGAGAAGTTATCTCCTCTTTATCACACCTTAGTACATCTCCCCTGTAGTCTATAACTAAATCTCTCCCATAGAATAACATAGGAACTGGAGAGTTTATCACACTGTAGAAGTTATCTCCTCTTTATCACACCTTAGTACATCTCCCCTGTAGTCTATAACTAAATCTCTCCCATAGAATAACATAGGAACTGGAGAGTTTATCTCACTGGAGAAGTTATCTCCTCTTTATCACACCTTAGTACATCTCCCCTCTAGTCTATAACTAAAGATCTCCCATAGAATAACATAGGAACTGGAGAGTTTATCTCACTGGAGAAGTTATCTCCTCTTTATCACACCTTAGTACATCTCCCTGTAGTCTGTAACTAAATCTCTCCTATATAATAACATAGGAACTGGAGAGTTTATCTCACTGGAGAAGTTATCTCCTCTTTATCACACCTTAGTACATCTCCCCTGTAGTCTATAACTAAATCTCTCCCATAGAATAACATAGGAACTGGAGAGTTTATCTCACTGGAGAAGTTATCTCCTCTTTATCACTCCTTAGTACATCTCCCCCTGTAGTCTATAACTAAAGATCTCCCATAGAATTACATAGGAACTGGAGAGTTTATCTCACTGGAGAAGTTATCTCCTCTTTATCACACCTTAGTACATCTCCCCCTGTAGTCTATAACTAAATCTCTCCCATAGAATAACATAGGAACTGGAGAGTTTATCTCACTGGAGAAGTTATCTCCTCTTTATCACACCTTAGTACATCTCCCCTGTAGTCTATAACTAAATCTCTCCCATAGAATAACATAGGAACTGGAGAGTTTATCTCACTGGAGAAGTTATCTCCTCTTTATCACACCTTAGTACATCTCCCCCTGTAGTCTATAACAACATCTCTCCCATAGAATAACATAGGAACTGGAGAGTTTATCTCACTGGAGAAGTTATCTCCTCTTTATCACACCTTAGTACATCTCCCCTGTAGTCTATAACTAAATCTCTCCCATAGAACAACATAGGAACTGGAGAGTTTATCTCACTGGAGAAGTTATCTCCTCTTTATCACACCTTAGTACATCTCCCCTGTAGTCTATAACTAAATCTCTCCCATAGAATAACATAGGAACTGGAGAGTTTATCTCACTGGAGAAGTTATCTCCTCTTTATCACACCTTAGTACATCTCCCCTGTAGTTTATAACTAAATCTCTCCCATAGAATAACATAGGAACTGGAGAGTTTATCTCACTGGAGAAGTTATCTCCTCTTTATCACACCTTAGTACATCTCCCCCTGTAGTCTATAACTAAATCTCTCCCATAGAATATCATAGGAACTGGAGAGTTTATCTCACTGGAGAAGTTATCTCCTCCTTATCCCACCTTAGTACATCTCCCCTGTAGTCTATAACTAAATCTCTCCCATATAATAACATAGGAACTGGAGAGTTTATCTCACTGGAGAAGTTATCTCCTCTTTATCACTCCTTAGTACATCTCCCCTGTAGTCTATAACTAAAGATCTCCCATAGAATAACATAGGAACTGGAGAGTTTATCACACTGGAGAAGTTATCTCCTCTTTATCACACCTTAGTACATCTCCCCTGTAGTCTATAACTAAATCTCTCCCATATAATAACATAGGAACTGGAGAGTTTATCTCACTGGAGAAGTTATCTCCTCTTTATCACACCTTAGTACATCTCCCCTGTAGTCTATAACTAAATCTCTCCCATAGAATAACATAGGAACTGGAGAGTTTATCTCACTGGAGAAGTTATCTCCTCTTTATCACACCTTAGTACATCTCCCCCTGTAGTCTATAACAACATCTCTCCCATAGAATAACATAGGAACTGGAGAGTTTATCTCACTGGAGAAGTTATCTCCTCTTTATCACACCTTAGTACATCTCCCCTGTAGTCTATAACTAAATCTCTCCCATAGAACAACATAGGAACTGGAGAGTTTATCTCACTGGAGAAGTTATCTCCTCTTTATCACACCTTAGTACATCTCCCCTGTAGTCTATAACTAAATCTCTCCCATAGAATAACATAGGAACTGGAGAGTTTATCTCACTGGAGAAGTTATCTCCTCTTTATCACACCTTAGTACATCTCCCCTGTAGTCTATAACTAAATCTCTCCCATAGAATAACATAGGAACTGGAGAGTTTATCTCACTGGAGAAGTTATCTCCTCTTTATCACACCTTAGTACATCTCCCCTGTAGTTTATAACTAAATCTCTCCCATAGAATAACATAGGAACTGGAGAGTTTATCTCACTGGAGAAGTTATCTCCTCTTTATCACACCTTAGTACATCTCCCCCTGTAGTCTATAACTAAATCTCTCCCATAGAATATCATAGGAACTGGAGAGTTTATCTCACTGGAGAAGTTATCTCCTCCTTATCCCACCTTAGTACATCTCCCCTGTAGTCTATAACTAAATCTCTCCCATATAATAACATAGGAACTGGAGAGTTTATCTCACTGGAGAAGTTATCTCCTCTTTATCACTCCTTAGTACATCTCCCCTGTAGTCTATAACTAAAGATCTCCCATAGAATAACATAGGAACTGGAGAGTTTATCACACTGGAGAAGTTATCTCCTCTTTATCACACCTTAGTACATCTCCCCTGTAGTCTATAACTAAATCTCTCCCATATAATAACATAGGAACTGGAGAGTTTATCTCACTGGAGAAGTTATCTCCTCTTTATCACACCTTAGTACATCTCCCCTGTAGTCTATAACTAAAGATCTCCCATAGAATAACATAGGAACTGGAGAGTTTATCTCACTGGAGAAGTTATCTCTTCTTTATCACACCTTAGTACATCTCCCCTGTAGTCTATAACTAAAGATCTCCCATAGAATAACATAGGAACTGGAGAGTTTATCTCACTGGAGAAGTTATCTCCTCTTTATCACACCTTAGTACATCTCCCCTGTAGTCTATAACTAAAGATCTCCCATAGAATAACATAGGAACTGGAGAGTTTATCTCACTGGAGAAGTTATCTCCTCCTTATCCCACCTTAGTACATCTACCACTTCAGTCTATAACTAAAGATCTCAAATGGAGGAGATGGCTGTTTTCTCAAGGTGAAGCAGGTAGAATGTGTGTGTCTGATCCTTAAAGACTACAGTCATGTGTAACACAAAGGGTTAAGATACCCATGTGCAGTAAGCAGAGATTGATGTCTTGTGGCACTGCCAGTATCAGCATCTTTCATGTCTTCCTCCATGGGTATGATATCCAGAACTGATTGAAGATATTGGGGGAGATGTATAAAAAGTCTTCTTAACCCTTTGAGTGCCCGAGTGGTACGAAAGAGCAATATTCCACAAGATCTTATTTCCGTCATTTTTAATTCTTTATGACACATTTTCTAACATGATAAATTTACCCCTGAAAACATTGTCCTTCTTTTACCACCAATTCACGATCCGACAACTTTTTCACTATAACGACTTTCTGAACATCTCACCCTAAACGTTTATAAAGATCCTTATGTCACTTTGAGGCAATTTTACACTTTCCTTTATCAATCCAATTTTATAAATCCCAACCCATTGTCTCTTAACCCATTATTATCATATGATGTGCCAGGACCATCCAGTCTGGACGTTAAGGACCGGTAACAATACTGGCACCTCATGGAATTCTGGAATTGCAGCGTGACTACACACTGCTCTGCCATCCCAGAATTCATTGCTGGGTCCTCTAGGGCTGCCCAACCCTCAAAGACACAATTCATAGGGGTCATTTTGATTTTCTAGCCATAGTAAGGGCTTTGTTATTAAGAGATGTTAACTATCCTTTAAAGGGATAGTAATACTTGAAAATAAGTTGAGAGATATTCAGAAGTAAAGTTTCCCCTGGAGTGACGTCATTGCTCCACCCTTCAGATTTGTAATCCGGTCCCGGGACCGGCTGTGCCTCTCAGGAAGTGCTGAGATCACCATCTTTAAAAAGAATTTCTTAATTGGAATGGTCTACAAAGTGTGCTTTCAAGCCAGGCACACTTTGTAGATAGTTCCAATTAAGTAGTTCTTTTCACAGGTCGTGATCTTGGCACTGCTAAAGAGCTGCCGGTTGCTCTGTGGACCAGATTCCAAATCTGTCCACTAGATGGCAGACTTGGCTGAAACAGCCAGGAAAAGAAAATTTTACTGTATTTTACATGTGAATATCTCCCAAACCATAAAGGTTTGGGAGATAAGACTTATATCATTTTTCATGTTTTTTTAAGGGCTACAATATAAAATACAATTATTTTCAAGTATTACTATCCCTTTAAGCCTCTGAGTGCCAGAGGTGTACGCAATGCATTGCAAAGCAATGCATTGTGTACCCCTCTGCACTCAAAGGGTTAAGTAAGATTAATAGTAATGTCTATAACAATGGTAGATAGTTCCATTCCTCACGTTCCATTAACAGTGCATTTATTCAAGCTATGTCTGTATGGGTGGATAGGTCGATGAACTGTGGATCAGTCCAGAGCAAGAATTACATCCCAGACTCCCCCTAGGTAAGACACTCTAGATGCTCTTAGATCTACCCATGACCACACTCCCACCCCTCACCTGACCCACACCCCTAGTCCCATCCACTGGTTGCTGACACAGAAAATGCCCTTGGCCTATAACAGTGGTTCTCAATCTTGTTTCATTTGGGGCACCCCTAACATGTAATCTAGAACATTCGGGGCACCCCTAACATATTTAATATACTTTATCAAGGGCATAAGAAGGGTACAATAAATAAATATACAGTTATTATTATGTTTTATACTCAAAATAACAAAACTAAATGTATTGTGCATAACAATTCCTATAAATCTTTATTTAAAAGTTAATTTTTGTTAGTCTTCATAAAACACATGGGACACCCTAAGGGGCTGAGAATCACTGGTCTATAACAAACAAGAGCAATGCCTTGGAGATCTCTCTACCATTTTAGGGGTTAAATAATAGCCTGTAAAGGGATATAAAATGGTGCATGGACATTGGGGTTGCTCTGGCCACACCCACATTTCAAAATGTGGGTGTGGCCAGCACACCAGAGGAACTGCCCCCCAAAATTTGGAGCTCTAAGCAATTGACTACTCTGCCTATTGGGAAATCCAGCCCTGACTTAGTCACTTTAATTCATCCACCAATTATAAAGCAGAGATGACCCTTTAGCGTCACATGACGTGCCAGTACCATCATGCCGATCTGAAGTAAAGGGCCCATGACGGTCTTGGAACGTCATGAATTCTGGGATGGCAGTATGGCTGCATATCACTCTGCCATCCCAGAATTCATTGCAAAAAAAAAAAAAAAGTGCTTATTCTCCAGTTTGAATTGTTTAATGTGAGCTCCACTCACTTTCCTCCCCATTCAGTATTTTTCTGTCCCAGTCTATACATTTTCTCACTTATTTCAAGGCAATTTTCAACCCCTTAACTCACACATACACTGTGTGACATCACAGTCTTGTTCCACGATCCCACTGGTAATCACAGAGCTACACATACAAAATGTGTGACACCACAAACTTGTCCCACTG
This sequence comes from Rhinophrynus dorsalis, assembly GCA_037306005.1. Classification (NCBI taxonomy): domain Eukaryota; kingdom Metazoa; phylum Chordata; class Amphibia; order Anura; family Rhinophrynidae; genus Rhinophrynus; species Rhinophrynus dorsalis. Next base: position 16,869,851 of record CM074722.1, read on the forward strand.
TTCACTGATAGTCACAGACCCACACATACACTGTCTGGTGGCACCCTAGCCTTGTTTCACTGTCCAGCGAGTAGACTCAGAATCACATGTACACTGTCTGACACCCCAGCCTTGTCCCACTGTCCACTGGTAGTCACAGACCCACACATACACTGTCTGGTGGCACCCTAGCCTTGTTTCACTGTCCAGCGAGTAGACTCACACGTACACTGTCTGACACCCCAGCCTTGGCCCACTGTCCACTGGTAGTCACAGACCCACACATACACTGCATGACACCCCAGCTTTGTTCCACTGTCCTCTGCTAGTAAGAGAACCTCACGTAGATTGTCTGATACCCCAGCCTTGTTCCCCCATCCTTCATTACAAACAATTGCTCCAGAGAACCAGATGCACTTCTTCAGGATAACCCAGTAATCCAAGGAACCCAGTTTTAATAACAGTTGCGTTTAATAGCAGATTAAAATCTTATGAGAAATAAAGGATAGTTTCCCGGATGAGCTATTTACCTACATGTGGAAATAAAACTCTGTTAAATGATCTTCTCGGTCAGAGCATACCGTAACAGTTTAAAGTAATGCTATTTGTCTACATCTGTATTGATCAGTAGTGACATTTAACATTTGGTTTATGACTCACTTAAAAGTACCTCTCAAGCTTTGGAGCTTGACATGATGGAGAGAAGTTCAGTGCTTAACAAGGAAAGGGGTCATTAGATATAACTAGACTGGGCTAATGTGAATGAGCATTCCTTGGTTTTCCAGTCCTTTACTTCATTACCAGGCTGTCTGTAAATGCATGCTATATTGATTACTAACCTTGTTTCACCCCTTGCTAAGCAATGTATTGGAGATTTATGTGGCATCCAAAGGGTCAACATTGATAAAGTATTATTTGACCTTCTTTTTCATGACAATCAACATTGTAACATAAACATTAAAGAAGAACTATACCCTAGGAATGAGTAACCATTATTTTATTTACCAGAAACACTTAGGTAAGTAGGTGTTTTTTCCACAGTAGTGGATTTTCCTAGCATTTGTGAAGGACAGTCAGAATTTTATTAAAGACACAGAGGCGAATATTATTCTTTATCTTTCTCTACTGCCCCCTTTAGCAGCAAAGACTTTATTGGCAAAAAACAGAACAAGAAAATTACCATATCATCACACTCCACCCCCTATCCAATCACAGTGTATGAATCCCATAGAAACAGTGCTTAAATATGTAAATATCCCTCTTTCTGCGACCACAGTGACTGAAGAACAGGTCATCTCCAAGCTGGAACAGAACTCCAACATCTCCACACTGGAACGAGAACTCCAACAACAAACTGTGAAATTCAACCTCTGTAAACCACATTTTTGAAGTACACTCAGGACACATAAACCTGAAGAACACAGGGAGGGATAGTATTCAACTCCGTGACTTTAATAAAATTCTGACTTTCCTTCACAATTGGTAGGAAAATCCACAAATTTTATGGCAAGTACGGAGGCTTCATATTATGCTAGTTCAAAGCTGACACAACCTGACTAGCTACATGTTCCACAGGTTTAGAAATCGTTAAAGGTGGACTCTCTAGACCAATCCGCTGCCTGAAGCACATCCTCCAATCGACCTCCAACCTGTATGGCCATAGACGCCATAGCGCCTCTGGAAGAATGTGCACCAAACAAGGATATGTCAATGCCAGACAATTGCATAATCCAACACACCCATCTCGCCAAAGTGGCTGAAGACACAGGAAAATGCGCTTTGCGAAATGAAATTAGCAATTGAGTCCAACCTGGTTTCCTCAGAAGTGCTGTGCGATGTTTATATGCCTTTGGGCACTACACCACACATAACTGTGTCCTCTCAGGATAGGAAGGATACATCACTGCTCGCATACCTTATTTAGTACACCTGTGAATGACAAATCGCACACCCTCTGGAGTGAAAGATCTAGGATGAATGTCCAAGGCATGAACATCGGACACTCTCTTAAAGGAAATAAGGCATAATAACATGGTTAGTTTAGGTGAGTTGTTCCAACGTTAGTAAATCATCCCAAGGCCAAGCCTCCAAAAAATCAAGTACTACATTAACATCCCAAAGAGTGTGCTATCTTGATTAAGGAGGCCTAGCAAACCGGATGCCTCCCAGGAGTAGACAAACCAGAGGACATTGACCAACAGGAGCACCATCTACGTAACCATGTCCCGCAGATATAGCCTAAGGGTACATATTAATTGTCCTGTAGGCCTTCCCATGGTCAAGCAGTGAGGACAAAAAATTCACAACCTCTACCGCTGCTGATATGGGATCCAAACCCCGTTCCATGCATCCAACGATCCCAAGCAGACCAAGCTGATAAGAGCCACACCACTAACTAAAGGGTGCCCGTAGTTGTCAAGTTGTGACGACTCCCCTCCGGATCCACAAGCAGAGGTGGAAACGTCGCAAGCCAGTAAACACAAGGCTGAGCTGGCCAATAAGGTGCCACTACAGCCATGGTTGCCTCCTGTCTCCTGATGGTAAGAAGGGTACGTGAAATCATGGTGAAAGGAGGAAATGCATAGACTTGATCTCGACCCCAAGACTGCAGAAATGCATCTACCGCAAGGGCCTCCGGATCCGGCTGCCCACTGAAAAATGTCAGAATCTGGCAATTCAGCCACAACGCAAAAAGGTCTATCTGAAAAGGACCCCAAAGATCTGATATGGCTGTGAATACTTCCCGATGCAACAACCAATCGCTGCGATTGGCCAGGAACCTAGAATTCCAGTTGGCCACAGCATTGGATAACCTAGGGAGAGATTCCACCTGAACCATAATGTTGCAATCCAATCAAATATGCCAGAAATCCTGAGCCAAATCCGCCAACTGCTTTGATTTCATCCCGCCAAGGTGGTTGATATATCGCATGGCTGACACTTTGTCCATCAGTAAAAGGACACAATGGTTCACCTGATCCTTTGCTAAACTTTTGAGATCAAACAACCCTGCAGAAAGTTCCAAACAATTTATGTATAATTCTGCCTCTGTGGGGGATCATTTCCCTCCTGTAGACACCGCCCCACGCCTGGCACCCCAGCCTACAAGACTGGCGTTGGATTCGATTACGACGTCCAAGCATCTAAATGTTTGAGCCTCCAGACTAATTCCTCCTGCGCATCAGAAGAGAGCTCTACGAAGTCTGCGTAACTGAGACCATGGCGTAGATGATTTGCCTTCAATCTCTGCAAGGGTCGTTAATGCAAGGGACCCGGAAAGATCGCCTGAGTGGAGGCTGACAGGAGGCCCACAGTCCTGGCCAGGATTCTCAAAGAAATTTGTCCCTTTCACAAAACGGTCCAAAATTCCTTAAGAATCAACCAAACTTTTGATCCCAGAAGACTCAGTGTCACCTGAACTGAGTTGATCAAGAACCGCAGGAACTCCAAATGACACATCGAGACCAACATTGTTTTCTTCCAATTTATGAAAAATCCTAGTGACATGAGTAAATGGAGCATTCACTCGACATGGGTCAGAAGAATATCCCGATCCTGAGACATGATCAGCATGTAATCCAGATAAATTATGATCCGCACTCCACGGCATCGTAAAAATTGTACTACAGGCTTTAGCAGTTCGTGAAGCACCATGCACCCGAAGAGAGACCAAAAGACAGGCATGTGAATTGCCACCTCTGGCCCTGCCGTAGGAACTGAAGGTAGTCCTGTTACGAACCATCAAATAAGCGTCCTTCAGGCCTATCTTTACCAGCCAATCTGATGGTAAGAGAAGATCTCTGAGACAATGGATTCTCTCCATCTTGAAGTGATGATAAAGTACGAACACATTTAGGGATCGAAGGTTTATTACCGGTCTGAGACCGGAATCTTTCTTTTTTACCAGAAAGATATTGCTTAGAATACCTTGCAAAACCTCTGATGCCAAGGTAATGGCACACTCTTTCAGATGTTCTGCTACCTCGTAGTCCATGAAGAGATTGTCTGGTCAAGAAAAAAGGAATGGGGTTGGAACAGCCATTTGGATCGGAATGGTATAAAACTCGATCTGATAGCCTGAAATTGTCTGTAAAACCCACAAATCTGAAGATATGGAAGCCCACTGATGCGAAAAATGGTAGAGTCTGCCCTTCACCTTCCCCACAGCAAACTCCAGAGGTTGAATGAGACTTACCAGAGTGCGGCCATGATTTACATTGTCCACTATTCGACCTGTATCTCCAGGGTCTGCTTATCTGGGGAGAGAACTAGAAGCCACCAGTCCCTGGTGCAAAAATTGCCATGGGGTCCCCCCCAACCACATTGCCCTCCAATGATATCCTTTCTCAACACTGCCCCTCAATGTCCTTTCTCCACCTCCACATTGCCTACAATGACCCACAGTGTCCATCTCCTTCCTCTCTGGTGGTCCAGAGCATAGCAGGAGAGGTCTGTGCCTCCTGAACAGACCTTTATTAGCAACTCAGAGCTCCCATGTGGTCCTCTCTCTAGTAATGTACAGCACTGGGAGATGATGTCATCTCTCAGAGCTCTGTGCATAGCATTACCAGAGTGGCGAAGGCAGCTCAGCTGCTAATAGAGGTCTGTGCCGAAGAAGACACAGACCTCAGCTTGTTGCGGGTGCAGGGCTGGGGGGTCACAGGTTGCAGTCGGGTCCCTGGAGTGATGGGCCTGGTCGCAGTTGCTACCCTTGCAACCTCTATTGTTACGCCACTGCTTCTAACTTCATTTTAGATTGATAGAATGGAATGCTCGGAAAACCGTGATACACAGTATCACTAAAAATGTACTAATATCTTCAATTGCTTCCAAAAAGTGCAACCAAGTCACCTGTGTGAAAAAGCCCATTAAAAAACTCCCGCCCCATCCTCGTTCCATTGTCTGCCACTAATTACATTTGTTATGTGGAATCTTGGCCATATAAGGAGGTTTCAGAACGACTGCTTTAGTAAATAACCTCAATTGCGTTAGCAGGTTTGGGAAGATTTTTATTCAGATATCATTGCAGGTGACTGAAAGGTCAGAAAGAGATGATGCTTTGGTAACTGAACATCTGGATTGAGTTAATATGATAGAATCTGGGGCTCAGGTTCCACGTCTTTGATAGATGGTTCCCTCAGTATAGTCATAAGTTCACAAAGTTTCACCGATGAAAAAATATGGGTTGAAATACTGCTGACTTAAACTACAAATGCACGTTGAAAAATGGAAACAGCGTCTCAAACAACAGACATGAGACGAGCGGAGAACAATCTAGTTTTCAGCGGCTACAATCAAATATTTGTTTTTTTATAAAATAAAAATAAATATATCTTGCCATGAAAATCGACCCGATTGAACTTTTTCAGAATTAATTGCTCTTAGTTCTTCCTTGACCCCAATTGACCAAACATTGTAGTGACATTTGAAGATATTAAGTACATGAGTATCTTTACTGGCCAGTTTTAAACCACATTCCTTGTCTTTCTTGCGTGGCTAAAAAACATTAGGAACAGACTGAATGGCAGTAGGCCCTCATTAATGATTAGCCACCCTTTGCACTTGGACAGTATTCAGTAATGTATTTTACATTTCTGTTCTGTATTTGGCCACATTATACATGGAATATAATTTTTTTAAATTTTTTCTTTACTTTGACATTTAAAGGAAAAAATGTGTATTTTCCTCTGCTGGTAAGTTTTTTCCTCTTTTTAAGTGTATGATAATATATATACAAAAATACACACACACACACACACATACACATATATATGGAAAATACACAGACACACACACATATATATATATATATATATATATATATATATATATATATATTAACCCTTTGAGTGCCAGAGGGCTGCGCAACGCATCGCTAGTAAGTTTTTCCCCTTTTTTTAAGTGTATGAGATATATATTAACCCTTTGAGTGCCAGAGGGGTGTGCAACGCATTGCAGTGCAATGCGTTGCACACTCCTCTGGCACTCAAAGGGTTAAACTCTTTAAGACTGATGTAAAAAAGGAAACTGGAGCAAGTTTGCTCCTTCTAGGTTAAAGGGATAGTAACACATAATATATAGTAAAATTTATATTGTGAGGTTAATCCCCTGACTACAGCAAGGGTACTCCCACTACTGAGAGGTGTTCTATTCAAAAATTATAGCAGCTCGAACTTAAAAGTTTTAGGTGCAATCCTCAATGGCCTGAAACGTTACAGTGGCGCTGTTCCTACAATATCCTGTAGAATTCTGGTCAATTGACCATAAATTTCGACAGGATGGTGTAGCAACAATCCCAACATAAAACTCCAGGCCACTGAGATACTACACCTAAAAAAATTCAGGTTTGAGCTGCTACAACTTTTCAATAACACGCCTCTCAGTAGTGGGAGTTCCCTTGTTTTTCTCATGAGGATTTACCTTGCAATATACATTTTACTATATATTCAGTGTTACTATGCCTTTAAAAAAAAATCCACATTCACTTCCAGCTCCTTTAAATCCTTGCATTCAAGGGGTTAAAGGGATAGTAATGTTTCATAATAAAAGCAGCTCTAATTAATCATAGTATTTGGACTCTGGAGAGTGTTATTTCAATACTGTCATAGTTGTAGTTCAAGAGTAATTGAATGACAAAGTATCCCCCTCCCACCCCTTTTACTGATATAACACTGTTCAGCCAGATCAGAAGGGAGGTTCCCAGGGAGACTGCAGAGAGGGACAATCTTCAATTAAGATAAGGGAAAAACCTGAAAAACTTGTCAAGGGGGGCAGGGCTTTCATTGTTCTCATAGGAAGAAGATTGTCCCCTGCTGTTATCTGTCTGGTCTATGGACTGGATTCCACATCTGAGAAGAGATGGCTTCCACTAGGTAAAAGGGGCGGGAGGGGAAACTTTGCTTGTGAATATCTCTCAAACCATAAAGGTTTGAGAGATAAGACTTATATCGCTCTTCATGTTTTTTTAATGTCTACAAAATAAAATAAAGATAAAATGAAGCATTACCCTTTGAGTGCCAGAGAGGTAACCCATTAAATGCTAGAGATATCTCTGCAACATTGTGAGGCCACTGGTTTGAGCTATTTCTAGCATTCTAGGGGTTAATTGTCCACTAGGGAGAGCTGGTTTGCACCAGATTTTCTTCAGTTTTTTGGGCCCATTAACAAAAAATTTTGAATTGACTGAAGACACCTTATCCAATGACTCTCCAATTGCTACTCATGTCCAGAGGACTATATGCCTGCTTGGGAACTCAAATACAGCTCTGGCATCTTGACAACGGAGAGCTATTTTATTAAAAATTGATCCTAAGTTGGCCGAAATGGCCACCTTGGAGCCTGGTCCTTCAGCTCAGGGCCAGTTATTTGGTGATTCATTTATAAAAGAATTGGGCAAGTTTGTAAATTTATTTACGGCTTTAGAGAAGGCACAATCTTCCATGAAGAAAGTTTTTCATGGCAGAGTTTTTGGCAGGCCTGGGAGATGATGGGGTCGTTCTTTCGGCCCTCCAAGTCAGATAGGCCAACGATTTCAGGGCCCTGATATCCCCATGTTTCGGGGCCAATCTTATCAGGACAACAGGAACCGGGGTCCTTTCTTTCCCCAGAGAAGGAGACCGTTGAGAGCAAGAAATCACAGAGGTCAGTTCCAGTCCCATGGTTAGTAAGTATGTCTCAATTAGCCCTTTCTTTTCAGGAAAAAGTGGGAGGCAGACTCTCCCATTTTATCCATCGGTGGTCTAAAATTACTTCAGACTAATGGGTCTTACAGACTGTTCAGGGGTACCAGATAGAGTTTTATGAACCTCCTTTTCAGTTGGTTCTACCATCTCCATTCAATTATTCAAGGGAAGATGAAGATTTGGTAAACTCAGAGGTTCTAGAGTTATTTCAAAGAGGAGCTATTATTCACGTTTCCTGTGAATTGTCCAGGATTTATCAGCAATATTTTCCTAGTACGGAAGAAAGGATCAGGTCTTCGATCTGTCATAAATCTACACAGTCTGAACAAGTTTGTGTTGTATCACCATTTCAAGATGGAGGGGATACATTTATGCAAGGATCTGTTGCTTCCATCCAACTGGATGGTCAAGATAGATTTGAAGGATGCATATCTAACTATCCGATGTCACCTCTGTCTTAAAGGATTCTCCAGTGCTTTTGGAAAGGAGAGAAATGGCAGTTCACTTGCCTTCCGTTTGGACTCTTTTCAGTTCCTTATGAAGCTCATTGTAGATTATTTGTGGAGAAGAGGTGTTTGGATGATTATTTATCTAGACATGCTAATCATATCACAGGATCGTGAAACTCTTCAGATTCACGTGGACTGGGCCACTAAATTGTTGATAGAATTAGATTGCCTTATAAATTGGAAAAAGTCAGGACTGAACCCAACCAAGAATATAAAATTCTTTCTAGTGGATTCAGTTCGCGAATCGCTCAGTCTATGGAATACCAAGGTGAAATGAATTTGCAAGGAAATATGATCCTTCATTTGGAAGGAACAGATCTAATTGAGGATGCTGGCTCGTACAGTGGGATTACTATCGGCTTCCATTCAAGCAAATTTTACAGCGCCTCTGCATTACAGGGCTTTTCAGTAACTAAAAGCATTGCACCTGTGCAAGGGTCTAAGGTACACAGATCTAGTAGAGCTCTTATCGGAAGCCAAAGAAGAACTCGTTTTGTTGTTAAATCGCCCACCTTGGAATGGCAAAAGCCATTTTCAGTATGGCCCCAGATATTGTTATAGAGTCTGACACCAGTTGTCTAGGATGGGGGGAAAGGGAGGGAGATGTTTCTACCAGACGCAAATGGTCTCCTCAGGAGTTATATCTTCATATAAACTGTCTGGAACTTTTGGCAGGCTCTTTCTCTTTGAAAAGTTTGCCAAAAGACAAGTCGCCTGGGAGGAACCATGCCCAAGCAGTTGGTGGATTTGGCGATGGACTTTTGGCATTTCTGTCTAGACAAGAATATCACCCTTCAAGAGGAATATTTACCGGGTTTATCCAACGTAGTGGCAGATTGGACTTCCAGATTCCTGTTGGACCACAGTAATTAGATGTTGCACAGAGGCATCTTTGCTAATTTTTTTGGAACTTTGGTGTTGATTCCCAGAACCATCTTACAGATCAGGAGACATCTGGCAATGGTGGTCTTGGTCACTCTGCTATGGCTGAGCAAACCTTGATTCCCAGTACATCTGGAATTATCAGTGGACAATCTGCGAGTAATTCAGACTTTTCCTCTTCTTTTGACAAATCCCTCCGGCAGTCCACACGACTTGATCATAGACGGAAATCTTAAACTGGTGGCTTGGCTTGTTTCAGGGATGTTATAAAAGTCCCTTCAATTTTAGAGTCAGCTCAGATTCTTTTGGAGGAATCATGGGCATCAGGCACCCGAGCCATGTACAAATCTGCATTGTCATGGTGGAATAATTGGTGCTTGGAATGGAGTGTGGATCCCATATCGGCTGATCCGGTAATGATAGTGAATTTTCTTTCACATCTGTTTTATCTAGGTAAAGCATATAGGACCATTAATATGTATTGATCAACCATTTTGGCGGGACATATTAATGTGGATGGTCTTCCGGTGGGTCAACATACATTGATATGTAGACTCTTACAGTGTATTAGGTTTTCTAGGCCTCCTAGTTTTCGGTATTCTTCTCTTTGGAATGTGAAAGAGGTTTTACATTTTTTGGAGAACTGGCCTTGCAGTGAACAATTGTCCTTAAAGCAGTTATTGGCTAAGTTAATGATGTTGTTATGTTTGGTGTCTTTCAAATATGTGTTGGATGTCAGGGCATTAGATTTGAATTTTTGCTCTTTAAATCCTTTCGGTGTTCAGTTTAAGATTCATAGGCGAAACAAAACACCGGTGAGGACAGTTGTTTATCCGGCTTTCCCTGACAGACCACAGCTCTGCATGGTGTCTTGTTTGAGGGTCTACAAATCCAGAACTTCTTCTTTGAGGAAATCAAAATGGAATCAGTTGTTGATTTCTTTTCATATCTCCTTGTGTCTGTGGCGATGTTGGCTAGATGGGTTAGATGAATATGCAGCTACCTGGTATTGATGTTAGTCTGTTTGGAGTGCGCTCATCTAGAGGTGCTATGGCATCTAAGATTCTGCAGGCAGGAGGTAGGTTGGAAGATATTTTGACAGCAGCAGATTGGTCTAGGGAATCTACTTTTAGAGACTTTTATTTTAAACCTATTGATCATATCTTGTTGCATGTGATTAACCAGTTTTAAACTAGCATAATACAAAGCCTCCGGTCTTTAAATAAAAGTTGTGGATTTTCCTAACTATTGTGATGGAAAGTCAGAATTTTATTAAAGACATGGAGGCGAGTATTATCCCTCCCATTTAACCACCCTATCACGTTTCTAATTTTGTGCAGGTTGATTCCATGCTGATATGTTTACGATTATGGGTGACCTTTAAGAACTTGTTCCTGTTTGTGGATTTTCTACAGCCATTTTGTGGATTTCCGGTCTCAGCTTAAGAAAGAGGAAGAGACACTGGCTGCTCCTCAGTTTGATGGACTAGATGTTACTGGATTGGTAGAATAGGGGATATGGGAACTAGCAAGTTTTTCTTGCTTATTTGTATTGTTCAAATAAAGTTTTTCTTGCTTATTTGTATTGTTCATATAAAGTTTTTCTTTGCTGCTGAGTCTTGTAGTGGGGAAGGTTTAAGCATAATACTCACCTCTGTGTCTTTAATAAAATTCTTACTTTCCATGGCTAGAAAAATCTGCAAATTATAAGGATATACCTAAATGCTGTATGATGAATTCCTCCCTATGAAAATCCTTCTGTTACATGCAGTAATTATATAGATGCACCTGACTTCTTATGTAAGTTCTGTTAAACACAGTAAGAGCTACTTATACCTTTAGGAATATTTCCTTTAAGCCTTTGAGTTCATTTCTCATCCCCCTGATAATTAAAGGGGTATATGTACCAACATACTGCAATCATTAAATGTTACCATCAAACCAGTGATTGTGTTAGTCATAACTTTCAAAATGTAAAACCCAATGGGAGCTCATCACAAAGGGAAAAATATCATATTGTAATGCAAATCTTTCCATTTACAATAATGAGAGTTAATTGCACATGGCATTCACACTGGTGCTGCCATTTAAACATGCAGATATGCAGTGTGCTACTGACAGGACATAGATGGGTTTCCAATGTGTTCAGTCCTTTTTGTTACCTTTTTCACAATTCTGGCCCTCAGTCTCCTGCCCCATTCAAGAAATTATTTTAATTTTAATAAACGGCATTTTACAAAATGTTTCTCTCAGTTCAATTGTTGGGGCTAAATCCAGATTAACCCTATATGCACCAGAGATATTTTGGAGCTGATCCTGAAAGCTTTATCACCTCTTTATCACACCTTAGTGCATAACCCCCCATTGTGTTTAAAGGGATAGTAATACTTCGTTTTAACTTTATTTTATTTTGTAGGCATTAAAAAAACATGATGAACGATATAAGTCTTATCTCTCAGACCTTTATGGTTTATGAGATATTCACAAGCAAAGTATCCCCTCCCGCCCCTTTTACCTAGTGTAAGCCATCTCTTCTCAGATGTGGAATCCAGTCCATAGACCAGACAGATAACAGCAGGGGACAATCTTCTTCCTATGAGAACAATGAAAGCCCTGCCCCCCTTGACAAGCTTTTCAGCTTTTTCCCTTATCTTAATTGAAGATTGTTCCTCTCTGCAGTCTACCTGGGCACCTCCCTTCTGATCTGGCTGAGCAGTGTTACATCAGTAAAAGGGGCGGGAGGGGGATACTTTGCTTGTGAATATCTCTTAAACCATAAAGGTTTGAGAAATAAGACTTATATCATTCTTCATGTTTTTTTAATACTTACAAAATAAAATAAAGTTAAAACGAAGTATTACTATCCCTTTAAGGAATAGACCTTTACGTTTGGTGGAGCTGTCTCACATGATATGCTATTTTATGGCACAACATGCTAATTAGTTATCTTCAATGAAAACTTTCCTTGCTATGCTTTGAGTAATATGCCCACTATGCTGACTCAGCACATGAATGAATTAAAGGAGCAGTAAACTTTTTTTATGAAAAAATATATATTGTAGGTATTTTCCTATTGAGTAAAATAGTGGTACTCCCACTGCCGAGAGCTTTATATTTCCAGAGTTATTACAGTTTAAACCCATGTTTTTTTTTACATTGGCAGTGCCCTCTAGTGGTCAAATTCTAATTAGATTTTCTGATAGATTCTAATGGAGAGGAAAGTCAGAAAAGTCAGAGACATTCAGTTCTCCATAGAATGTGATAGAAACTGCTGAGTCACTTCCTGTCAGTTAGAACTATCAGGAAGTAAACACACAGTAAATTCACTTCCTGTCAGTTAGAACTATCAGGAAGTAAACACAGTAAATTCACTTCCTGTCAGAACTATCAGGAAGTAAACACAGTAAATTCACTTCCTGTCAGTTAGAACTATCAGGAAGTAAACACAGTAAATTCACATCCTGATTATTTAAACTGCTATAATTTTTGAACAAAACTTCTGACAGCGATGGGAGTGACCTTGTTTTATTCAGCTCTGTAAAACATGTGTTTTCATAAAACAAAAGTTAACTGCTCCTTTAACATAAAGTGCTAGACTGTGTCACTATAAAATAATGGTTAATTTCTCAAAAACTATTTTCATTACAAACAAAAGGCTATAACAACAAATAACAGTTTTTAACTCTTTAAAATGAACTAAATGTATTTTAGGGTGACGCGTCCACGTAGACAGAGAGGAACAACACCAATGAGAATGATAACTCTCATTTTAGATGCCAGGAAAAACCCTGTTGGACACACCGCTGGCACTCAAATGGTTAACACAATGGTTGTGAGCGAGATCTCCAGTGCATTTCTGTCCAATGAGCTGGAGAACCAATGCACAAGGGGTTAACGGCACAGCTCATTACACATACATTGTAGTACAGAGAATTTAGTCAATAAAAATGAGTCAATAAAATTGTGGAGATCAATGAGAGGAAACACAGACAATGAAACGCGCGCGTCAGAAGGAACATCATATTTTCTGCTGGGGACGTAGTGCGCCATCTCTGTATTGAATGGTACTGAGGAACGTGATCCTACTTAGCCCTCGATTTCACAGCAGATGGATTCATTAAATGCAATAGCCTCTGGAGCCTTTAGAAACAGTGTAAAAAAATATGTGAAACATACTGGGACACCCTAGAGTCGTTATAACCCTGGCACTGTCTATAAATATTTCAGTAGTTTGTTTCTGCTGAAACCAATTAATGGTTTAATTATTATTGTTGTATGAAAGCTGGGAGATTTCATATGTAATGTTGTTTTGGACTATGTCGTAGAATGAACCTTTAGTTTTATGAACCAGAGCAGTGTGCAAGGGTTCACTTTTAAAAAGTTGCATGCAAAATAGCGTGAGACTACAGGAAGCAGTCATCATGTCGCCTTGGTTAAAAGGGTGACATGAGAATCTAGATTTGCAGGACAGAGTGAGATTCTCGTCACTCCTTCAAATGGCACCTTCAAGTCCCATCATCCTTAGCACCCGATTTACAGAGCCCAGAGCTGAACAACAATTAATCTGAACTAACTAAATTGAAATAATGATGGGACATCCTATATAATAATTCACTAAAACATGTGTAACTATGCAGTCATGTGCAGTAGAGACTGCCCGCGCCGCGGCTGATACAGAGCTGGACGCTCCAAAGCAGTCTCTACTACACATGACTGCCCCGCGACCGGCTGGCAGTGGCACTGTGACCCGTGTAAAAGGATCTACAACTAGTAAGTAATAAAACCCCATTTGTAGACCTTGCAAATACATACATGAAGTGTAGACTGTACATGGAACAGCATTTAAGTAAGCCGCTCTGGCCTCTCTCTCCCCTTCTCCGCGTGCAGAATGACAGGGAAGAGCAGAGAACTCAGAGAAAGGGAGAGAGAGGCCGAAGCGGCTTACTTGAAAGCTGTTCCATGTACAGTCTACACTTCAGTTAAGAACTCTATGTATTTGCAAGGTCTACTAATGGGGTTTTATTTCTTATGCCCTATAGTTATTTCAGTTTAGTTTGAAGATTTAAAGTTTACTATGAAGATTAAATGGAGCTGCTTTTATTTTGAAACATTACTATCCCTTTAAAGGGATTGTAATATTTAAAATGTACTAATTACCATATTGTAGGCATTAAAAAAAGAAATTAATTTCAATAGTGACGTCTGCACGTCTGCACTGTCAGTCCCTTTTGGAGCCAAACGGCTCCTAGCAACGACTCCTAGAGCCGGCTGGGACTGACAGAGCAGGTGCGCAGACGTCACTATGGAAAGATGTCTGCGCTCCGTCCTGCCTGTCAGCTCGGGAAGAATGGAGAATTCTATTAAATAAGGTAATAATTCTGGCGACTAGCGCTACTGAGCAGCTAGTCACCAGATGGGAATTTATTACACATCAACTTGTTTAGCTGCGGTAGTTCCGCTTTAAACTCAACCTTTATGTGATTCAATACGATTCACATTTTGCATCATTAAAGCGGAACTTTCACCAATTAATAAGTCACCATGCAATCATTAAAGGGATAGTAATACTTTGTTTTATCTTTATTTTATTTTGTAGGCATTAAAAAAACACGAAGAACGATATAAGTCTTATCTCTCAAACCTTTATGGTTTGAGAGATATTCACAAGCAAAGTTTCCTCCTCCCGCCCCTTTTACCTAGTGTAAGACATCTCTTCTCAGATGTGGAATCCTGTCCATAGACCAGACAGATAACAGCAGGAGACAATCTTCTTCCTATGAGAACAATGAAAGCCCTGCCCCCCTGGACAAGTTATTCAGGTTTTTCCCTTATCTTAATTGAAGATTGTCCCTCTCTGCAATCTACCTGGGCACCTCCCTTCTGCTCTGGCTGAGCAGTGTTACATCAGTAAAAGGGGCAGGAGGGGGATATTTTATCATTCAATTACTCTTGAACTACAACTCTGACAGAATTGAAATAACACTCTCCAAAGTTCAAATACTATGATGATTAATTAGAGCTGCTTTTATTATGAAACATTACTATCCCTTTAACATATGGTGACTAGCTTGAAAATACATGTCTTGAGTGCTGAAGAAGACCGCACGACCTCCATTTCCACTATCTTCCCATTTCCGACTTTCTCTTTCTCTCCCCTTCCCTTCTTCTAAGTTCTCCTTCTCCACGTTTCTCTTTTATTTATACTTCTCGATACCCGTTACGACTGCATATGTCCACGACCCTGACCATACGACATATCTTTCGATGTCTATTTAGAGATACTTACTAGTGTTGAGCGAGCACCCCGATGCTCGGGTGTTCGGGTGCTCTGACCGAGCACCCCCTGAGGCTCGAGTGCTCGGCCGAGCACCCGAACCCCATTGCATTAAATGGGAGGACTCGAGCATTACACCAGGCACCCC
Source organism: Rhinophrynus dorsalis (assembly GCA_037306005.1). Classification (NCBI taxonomy): domain Eukaryota; kingdom Metazoa; phylum Chordata; class Amphibia; order Anura; family Rhinophrynidae; genus Rhinophrynus; species Rhinophrynus dorsalis. Next base: position 16,885,324 of record CM074722.1, read on the forward strand.
CTGCTCTGATGAGGGGAGGGTGCCTGGTCAATGCCCCCCTTCATCTCCGCAATGTCCCCCTTCATCTCCGCAATGTCCCCCTTCATCTCCGCAATGTCCCCCTTCATATGTCCCCCTTCATCTCCGCAATGTCCCCCTTCATATGTCCGCCTTCATCTCCGCAATGTCCCCCTTCATATGTCCCCCTTCATCTCCGCAATGTCCCCCTTCATATGTCCCCCTTCATCTCCGCAATGTCCCCCTTCATATGTCCCCCTTCATCTCCGCAATGTCCCCCTTCATATGTCCGCCTTCATCTCCGCAATGTCCCCCTTCATATGTCCCCCTTCATCTCCGCAATGTCCCCCTTCATATGTCCGCCTTCATCTCCGCAATGTCCCCCTTCATATGTCCCCCTTCATCTCCGCAATGTCCCCCTTCATATGTCCCCCTTCATCTCCGCAATGTCCCCCTTCATATGTCCGCCTTCATCTCCGCAATGTCCCCCTTCATATGTCCCCCTTCATCTCCGCAATGTCCCCCTTCATATGTCCGCCTTCATCTCCGCAATGTCCCCCTTCATATGTCCGCCTTCATCTCCGCAATGTCCCCCTTCATATGTCCCCCTTCATCTCCGCAATGTCCCCCTTCATATGTCCGCCTTCATCTCCGCAATGTCCCCCTTCATATGTCCCCCTTCATCTCCGCAATGTCCCCCTTCATATGTCCCCCTTCATCTCCGCAATGTCCCCCTTCATATGTCCGTCTTCATCTCCGCAATGTCCCCCTTCATATGTCCCCCTTCATCTCCGCAATGTCCCCCTTCATCTCCGCAATGCCCCCTTCATCTCCGCAATGTCCCCCTTCATATGTCCCCCTTCATCTCTGCAATGTCCCCCTTCATCTCCGCAATCCCCCCTTCATCTCCGCAATGTCCCCCTTCATATGTCCCCCTTCATCTCCGCAATGCCCCCTACCTCCAGTCCCTGGTGGTCCAGCGGAGCGTCTGCAAGATCTGTGCCTCCTCCGGCACAGATCCCTGCCACCCGAACATGGCGGGCGAGCACATGGCGGTACTCGTACGAGTACCGCCATGTGCCGAGCAGAGCGATGCTCGAGCCGATCCGAGCATCGGCCGAGCATGCTCGCTCAACACTAATACTTACCTATTTTTCTGAGATAAAGGAGATATGTATATCTCCCCTTTTCCATATTCCTGTTGCTTTATTACTAGTGATGAGCGAGCACCCCAATGCTCGGATGTTCGGGTGCTCTGACCGAGCACCCCCTGAGGCTCGAGTGCTCGGCCGAGCATCCGAGCCCCATTGAAGTCAATGGGAGGACTCGAGCATTACACCAGGCACCCCCTGCTCTGATGAGGGGAGGGTGCCTGGTCCATAGGAAAAGGGCAGAAAAAGATGGAAACACTACAGAAATGGTTCAGGGACAGCATAGGGAGGATGTCTGGATGCATCTTGGACTCCAACATCGCTGCTGGGAACGATCTTTCGCCCGTAGTACGCCATTTTTACAGACTGACCGTAAAACACACAAAAAGGAAAATAAAAACGACTTTAGGCGAAAAATTGTTACCAAACAGTATTTGCTGTATATTTACTTGTATATCATCTGCAAATTCTCCCAAAAATTTCATCGATTTTCTGAAGTGAGGCCATGATTAAGAGGGAAACGTGCGCAGAGGCAAATTATCCCAAAAATTTCCTTGATTTTCAGAACTGAGGCCATGATTAAGAGGGAAACGTGCGCAGAGGCAAATTATCCCAAAAATTTCCTTGATTTTCAGAACTGAGGCCATGATTAAGAGGGAAACGTGCGCAGAGGCAAATTCTCCCAAAAATTTCCTTGATTTTCAGAACTGAGGCCATGATTAAGAGGGAAACGTGCGCAGAGGCAAATTCTCCCAAAAATTTCCTTGATTTTCAGAACTGAGGCCATGATTAAGAGGGAAACGTGCGCTGAGCTGACCATCTAAAACATTATGGGTGAGGGTCTGCTGCAGAGCTGACCATCCTAAACATTATATGCGAAGGCCCGCTAGTGAGCTGACGCTATAAAACATTATATGAGAGGGCCCGCTAGAGAGCTGACCCAATAAAACATTATATGAGAAGGCCCGCTGGTGAGCTGACCTATATAAAAATTGGCAAACAGGGCCCGCTGGTGAGCTGGCCCTATATAAAAATTATATCACAGGGCCCGCTGGTGAGCTGGCCCTATATAAAAATTATATCCCAGGGCACGCTGGTGAGCTGGCCCTATATAAAAATTATATCCCAGGGCATATGGAAGAGGAGGAGGAGGATGAGAACATTAAGAGTCAACCATATACCCGTTTTTGGGGTGGAAGGGGTGAATGGGAATACAGAGTATTCCCATCATTGTAAATAACATATATAAAGTGAGTTTATGTTCCCCCGGGGCTTTCCTCCAGTGGAGTGGAGAAGTCAGGGGAAATCCAGGCCTTGTTCATTTTTATAAGTGTCAACCTATCAGCATTGTCGGTGGAAAGGCGGATACGCTTATCTGTTATGATGCCACCAGCAGCACTAAATACCCGCTCAGACAGAACGCTGGCGGCAGGGCAGGCCAGCACCTCCAAGGCGTAGAGTGCCAGTTCATACCACGTGTCCAGCTTGGACACCCAGTAGTTGTAAGGCACAGAGGGATCATTGAGGACGCTGACACGGTCTGCTACGTACTCCTTCACCATCTTCCAAAACTTTTCCCTCCTTGTGACACTAGGCTGCGCATCAGGGTGAGGGTGCTGGCGGGGTGTCATGAAGGTGTCCCACGCCTTGGAGAGTGTTGCCCTGCCTTTGTCGGAACTGCTGTGTGCTCCCCTTTTCTCCCCTTCTCGGTTGGCCAAGGTAGCACGTACTCTGCCGCCAGCGTTGTCAGATGGAAAATTTTGGAGCAATTTTTCAACAAGAACCTTCTGGTATTGCACCATTTTGCTTGTCCTCTCCACCGGAGGAATGAGAGATGAGAAATTCTCTTTGTAGCGGGGGTCCAGAAGGGTGAACACCCAGTAATCCGTGTTGTCTAAAATGCGTACAACGCGTGGGTCACGGGAAAGGCAGCCTAACATAAAGTCAGCCATGTGTGCCAGAGTACCAACAGTCAAGATTTCGCTGTCCTCACCAGGAGGCTGACTCTCAATATCCTCATCCTCTTCCTCCTCTTCTGCCCACCCACGCTGAAGAGATGGAACTAAAGTTCCATGGCTACCCTCTGTAGCGGAGGCAACCGTGTCTTCCTCCTCCTCCTCCTCCTCCTCCTCCTCCTCCGCCTCCTCCAATTGTCGCTGAGAAGACGAAGTGAGGGTGCTCTGGCTATCACCTTGTGTAAGCTCTTCCTCCCCCATTTCCACCTCTTCCACATGCAAAGCGTCGGTTTTAATTGTGAGCAGCGAGCGTTTCAGTAGACACAGAAGTGGGATGGTTACACTGATAATAGCGTTATCGCCGCTCACCATCTGTGTCGATTCCTCAAAATTGCGTAAAACCTCGCAGAGGTCTGACATCCATTCCCACTCCTCACTTCTGATTACAGGAAGTTGAACGGAGAGGCGACGACCGTGTAACAGCTGGTACTCCACTACTGCCCTCTGCTGCTCACAAAGCCGGGCCAACATGTGGAAGGTGGAGTTCCAGCGCGTGCTCACGTCACACAGCAGCCGGTGAGCTGGCAATTGTAAGCGCTGCTGCAGCTTCAACAGGCCGGCCGAAGCTGTAGATGACTTACGGAAATGTGCACACACGCGGCGCACCTTGGTCAAGAGATCATGCACATTGGGGTAGGTTTTTAGAAATCGCTGCACCACTAAATTAAATACATGCGCTAGGCATGGTACGTGTGTGAGCTTGCCGAGCTCCAAAGCCGCCACCAAGTTACGCCCATTATCACACACAACCATGCCTGGTTGCAGGTTGAGTGGCGAGAGCCACTGCTCGGTCTGGTGACTAATCCCCTGCAACAGCTCTGAGGCCGTGTGCTGTTTGTCCCCAAGGCAGATCAGCTTCAGCACGGCCTGTTGACGCTTCCCCACTGCAGTGCTACACTGCTTCCAGCTACTGGCTGATGGGGGAGTGGCGGTGTGTGTAGAGAATTCGGAGGTGGAAACGGAGGAGGAGGAGCCAATAACGTAGGTGCTGGTGGAAACCCTGATGGAGGTAGGGCCCGCAATCCTCGGCGTGGGTAGCACCCGTGCCATCCCAGGGTCCGAGTCGCTCCCAGCCTCCACGACATTCACCCAGTGTGCCGTCAGGGAAATGTAGCGTCCCTGGCCACAAGCACTTGTCCATGTGTCAGTCGTTAAGTGGACCTTCCCAGTAACTGCGTTGGTCAGGGCACGGGTGATGTTACGGGACACATGGTGGTGTAATGCGGGGATGGCACACCGGGAAAAGTAGTGGCGGCTGGGGACGGCGTACCGAGGGACAGCTGCTGCCATCAGGCTGCGGAAGGACTCAGTGTCCACAAGCCTAAATGGCAGCATTTCGATGGCCAGTAATTTTGAAAGGTGTGAGGTTAGTGCTATGGCCTGTGGGTGGGTGGCTGGGTACTTTCTCTTGCGCTCAAATGCCTGGGGTAACGACATTTGGACGCTGTGCTGGGACAGGGAAGTGGATGTGGTCGCTGATGGTGCTTCAGATGGTACAGGTGCAGGGCGGGAGGTATGCGGGCCTGCGCCTTCGACAGGCGATTGGCCGGCACCGAAAACAGGGGAAGAGGAGGCAGTGGTGTGGCCTGCAGACACAGATGGGCGATCCAGGCGTTCCTCCCACTTACTACGGTGCTTGGATGCCATGTGTCGGATCATGCTGGTGGTGGTGAGGTTTCTAGTGTTCATGCCTCGGCTCATTCTGGTGTGGCACAGGTTGCAAACTACAAATCTTTTGTCGTCCGCACTTTCCTTAAAAAAACGCCATACCGCGGAACACCTACCCCTTGGCAAGGTAGATTTACGCAAGGGGGTGCTCCGTGGAACATTTGCGGGCCGGTTTGGTGCGGTCCGCCTTCTTTCTGTAGCCACACCACTGCCTCTTCCAGCCTGTTGCGGTGCTGCAGATGGCTCACCCTCAGGACTGCTGTCATCGCTCGGCTCTACACCTTCCCAGGTGGGGTCAGTCACCTCATCGTCCACCAAGTCCTCCTCCACTTCCTCACTCTGATCATCCTCCTCAAGTCTTGATCCCACCACATACTCGGTCATTGACAACTGTATAACATTCTCCTCAACAAGGTCTTGAGAAGGAAATAGTGGTTGATTTAATGGCAACTGTGTCTCATCATCATCATCATCATCCACTACTTCCTTTGACCTTAAATGCCGTTCACATCTGTCATCTTCTTGTGATTGGGTAGCCTCTAGAGGTTGTGAATCAGGGCACAAGATGTCATGTTCCTCTGCAAGCGTGCTTGGAGAGAGGGTCAAATGAAGGATTGGTGATGAGACGAGCTCATCACTATATCCCAGTGTGGGATCACTTCTTTGACCAGACCGTGTATGGTGGGAGGAAGGATGATCAGAGTGAGGATTATGTTGACCAGACTCTTGGCTACTGAGAGTGGACTTGGTGGAAGACAGGGTGGTGCTTAACCGACTGGAAGCAGTATCAGCTGTCATCCAACCGACCACCTGTTCGCACTGGTCGGACCTCGAGAGTGATGTCCTGCGACGCCCTGTGAAATCAGACATGAAGCTAGGTATGGTGGATGTCTTTCTTTCTTGTGCTCTGGCACCAGGCACAGTTTCTCCGCGTCCTGACCCGCGCCCTGAACTTTCAGGATCACGTCCACTTCCCCGTCCCTTTTTACCCGCCTTCTTCATCTTACACGATATATATGACTTTAATATATATGAGTTTGAAAACTTAACAGTATTTCTTACTATTCTGCAACTCTGCAGAGTACACAGAATAGGCTGCTAAACTGCGGTGACACACACTGAATGGAATAAGTGACTTTAATATTTGAGTTTGAAAAATTAACAGTATTTCTTACTATTCTGCAACTCTGCAGAGTACACAGAATAGGCTGCTAAACTGCGGTGACACACACTGAATGGAATATGTGACTTTAATATTTGAGTTTGAAAACTTAACAGTATTTCTTACTATTCTGCAACTCTGCAGAGTACACAGAATAGGCTGCTAAACTGCGGTGACACACACTGAATGGAATAAGTGACTTTAATATTTGAGTTTGAAAAATTAACAGTATTTCTTACTATTCTGCAACTCTGCAGAGTACACAGAATAGGCTGCTAAACTGCGGTGACACACACTGAATGGAATAAGTGACTTTAATATTTGAGTTTGAAAAATTAACAGTATTTCTTACTATTCTGCAACTCTGCAGAGTACACAGAATAGGCTGCTAAACTGCGGTGACACACACTGAATGGAATATGTGACTTTAATATTTGAGTTTGAAAACTTAACAGTATTTCTTACTATTCTGCAACTCTGCAGAGTACACAGAATAGGCTGCTAAACTGCGGTGACACACACTGAATGGAATAAGTGACTTTAATATTTGAGTTTGAAAAATTAACAGTATTTCTTACTATTCTGCAACTCTGCAGAGTACACAGAATAGGCTGCTAAACTGCGGTGACACACACTGAATGGAATAAGTGACTTTAATATTTGAGTTTGAAAACTTAACAGTATTTCTTACTATTCTGCAACTCTGCAGAGTACACAGAATAGGCTGCTAAACTGCGGTGACACACACTGAATGGAATAAGTGACTTTAATATTTGAGTTTGAAAAATTAACAGTATTTCTTACTATTCTGCAACTCTGCAGAGTACACAGAATAGGCTGTTAAACGGCGTTGAAACACACTGAATGGAATATGTGACTTTAATATTTGAGTTTGAAAACTTAACAGTATTTCTTATAATTCTGGAACTGTACAGAGTACACAGAATAGGCTGTTAAACGGCGGTGAAAGACACTGAATGGAATATGTGACTTTAATATTTGAGTTTGAAAACTTAACAGTATTTCTTACTATTCTGCAACTCTGCAGAGTACACAGAATAGGCTGTTAAACGGCGTTGAAACACACTGAATGGAATATGTGACTTTAATATTTGAGTTTGAAAACTTAACAGTATTTCTTATAATTCTGGAACTGTACAGAGTACACAGAATAGGCTGTTAAACGGCGGTGAAAGACACTGAATGGAATATGTGACTTTAATATTTGAGTTTGAAAACTTAACAGTATTTCTTATAATTCTGCAACTGTACAGAGTACACAGAATAGGCTGTTAAACGGCGGTGAAAGACACTGAATGGAATATGTGACTTTAATATTTGAGTTTGAAAACTTAACAGTATTTCTTATAATTCTGCAACTCTGCAGAGTACACAGAATAGGCTGTTAAACGGCGGTGAAAGACACTGAATGGAATATGTGACTTTAATATTTGAGTTTGAAAACTTAACAGTATTTCTTTATTTCTTATAATTCTGCAACTCTGCAGAGTACACAGAATAGGCTGTTAAACGGCGGTGAAAGACACTGAATGGAATATGTGACTTTAATATTTGAGTTTGAAAACTTAACAGTATTTCTTACTATTCTGCAACTCTGCAGAGTACACAGAATAGGCTGTTAAACGGCGTTGAAACACACTGAATGGAATATGTGACTTTAATATTTGAGTTTGAAAACTTAACAGTATTTCTTATAATTCTGGAACTGTACAGAGTACACAGAATAGGCTGTTAAACGGCGGTGAAAGACACTGAATGGAATATGTGACTTTAATATTTGAGTTTGAAAACTTAACAGTATTTCTTATAATTCTGGAACTGTACAGAGTACACAGAATAGGCTGTTAAACGGCGGTGAAAGACACTGAATGGAATATGTGACTTTAATATTTGAGTTTGAAAACTTAACAGTATTTCTTATAATTCTGCAACTCTGCAGAGTACACAGAATAGGCTGTTAAACGGCGGTGAAAGACACTGAATGGAATATGTGACTTTGATATTTTAGTTTGAAGACTTAACAGTATTTCTTCCTATTCTGCAACTCTGCACAGTACACAGAATGTGCTGCTACACTGCGGCGAAGCACACTGAATGGAATATGTGACTTTGATATTTTAGTTTGAAGACTTAACAGTATTTCTTCCTATTCTGCAACTCTGCACAGTACACAGAATGTGCTGCTAAACTGCGGCGAAGCACACTGAATGGAATATGTGACTTTGATATTTTAGTTTGAAGACTTAACAGTATTTCTTCCTATTCTGCAACTCTGCACAGTACACAGAATGTGCTGCTAAACTGCGGCGAAGCACACTGAATGGAATATGTGACTTTGATATTTTAGTTTGAAGACTTAACAGTATTTCTTCCTATTCTGCAACTCTGCACAGTACTCAGAATGTGCTGCTAAACTGCGGCGACGCACACTGAATGGAATACGTGACTTTGATATTTTAGTTTGAAGACTTAACAGAATGTGCTCTAATCTGCAACTTTGCACACTAAACAGAATGTGCTCTAATCTGCAACTTTGCACACTAAACAGAATGTGCTCTAATCTGCAACTTTGCACACTAAACAGAATGTGCTCTAATCTGCAACTGTGCACACTAAACAGAATGTGCTCTAATCTGCAACTTTGCACACTAAACAGAATATATATATATATTTTTTTTTTTTTTTGTTTTTTTCCCCCCACACCAAATAACCTGCTGCCCCCACACACAGTAGTCCTAAAAAGGACTTTTGGTTCTTTTTTTTTCACAATTTTTGTTTTTTTCCTCCCTACACTGCCTTTCCCTTCCTATCCTCAGCTCTCCCTGGCTCAGACTGAGCCGAACTCGATGGTCAGGTGCTATACAGCACCTGACCACGGGTTCTGGCCAGCCAATCAGTGTAATGCCAGCAGCCAACATGGCTGCTGGCATTACACCGATGTCAGAGCCTCCCTGCACGTTTATTGGCTGCGCAGCAGCCGCAAAACGTGCGGGGAGGAGACCCGAACATGGCGGGCGAGCACATGCGGTACTCGTACGAGTACCGCCATGTGCCGAGCAGAGCGATGCTCGAGCCGATCCGAGCATCGGCCGAGCATGCTCGCTCAACACTATTTATTACCAAACACCTTCATCATATATTTGAATTGGAAACTGTTGCCTGAGGGACATGTTATCTTTGCCTTGTATTTATAGATCCCATCACATGATTACCTTGTATCTGTAAGAGATGGAATGTATTGCTTTTTCTTTTATTGTGTCTCAATTGATTCACCTTCCATGTGTAATCGTATTTTATTTTCAATAAACTTTAAAAAAAAAAAATAAGAAAATGCATATCTTACCTATCAAAAGTGGCAGATTCTAAAGAAATCTTTACTCTTTGGAGACTGACGGCCATGTTCGTGCAGTCTGCGCGCCTACTCCATCAGTCCCTCCCGGTTACCTTGTGGAACACTGCAGTGCTACTAAATGGAGACCGGGACTGAATTATTTATGCAAAGAGCTGAGCTAAGAACAAGAGGTCATCCATTAAGACTAGAGGAAAGGCACTTTTGACTAAAACAAAGGTAGGGATTCTTTACAGTAAGGGCGGTAAGGCTATGGAATTATTTGCCTCGGGATGTTGTACTTGCAGATAATGCAACTGCATTCAATAAAGTAAATGATTCCTATCTAGCACAGAACAATATTGACAATTATGACAGATGGCTTCAAAGCAGATAGGATATTGATCCGGGGAACTATTTGACTACCAATTGGAGTCAGGAAGGAATAATTCCCCCCCCACACACACACACACTTGGGACTAGATTGGAAATGGCTCCAGAGGGCTTTTTTTTGTCTTCATCTGGATCAACAGGTGTGTTTTTGGCATGGGCTGGACTTGATGGACGCATGTCTTTTTTCAGCCTTATCTACTGTGTTACTTTTTTACTGACGGTGCAGTCTTTCGAATCTGCCACTTTTGATAGTTAAGACATATATTTTCAAGCTAGTCATCATATGCTTAATGATTGCATGGCGACTTATGAATAGGTGAAAGTTCCGCTTTAACATCCATTGTTATTCTTTTGAAGACTTATGTAAATAACAGCCAATCCAGTGAGTCTTTACACTGGTTATTTATACATGGTCATGTCCTCTTTTCACATCCATTGTTTATACATAAGAGTTCTCTTCTCTCACTGAGTGCACCGCTATAATAATTTAAACTGACAGCAGGAACACTCTGTACTTGTTGTAAATAAAGGAAAAGAATTAATACAACTAAATAAATCACTCTTCAGGATTTGTTCTTTTAAAGATCGGATGCTAAAAAAAAAAAGCCATCAGGGTGACGATACCTTTTGTGCGGCCGTTTTTAGCTCTGCAAACACGTGAAAGGAAAGGAACTTAGTACTAGTACAGGGAATGTTTAATTAGCAATAAGCAGATGTCCAGATTCACCTGCAGAAGAACGGCAGTAAATTCTGGAGGAAACCGATGGTATTATAGAGGACAACTGAGATTCCCGTAGATGTAACACGTTCAGTACCAGAGAGGTACACAACGCATTAAAGGGATAGTAATGTTTCATAATAAAAGCAGCTCTAATTAATCATCATAGTATTTGGACTTTGGAGAGTGTTATTTCAATTCTGTCAGAGTTGTAGTTCAAGAGTAATTCAATGACAAAGTATCCCCCTCCTGCCCCTTTTACTGATGTAACACTGCTCAGCCAGATCAGAAGGGAGGTGCCCAGATAGATTGCAGAGAGGGACAATCTTCAAATAAGATAAGGGAAAAACCTGAAAAACTTGTCGAGGGGGGCAGGGCTTTCATTGTTCTCATAGGAAGAAGATTGTCCCCTTCTGTTATCTGTCTGGTCTATGGACTGCATTCCACATCTGAGAAGAGATGACTTACACTAGGTAAAAGGGGTGGGAGGGGAAACTTTATCATTCAATTACTTTTGAACTACAAATCTGACAGTACTGAAATAACACTCTCCATGGACCAAATACTATGATGATTAATTGGAGCTGCTGTTTTTGTGAAACATTACTATCCCTTTAAATGCAATGGAGAGTTTAACTTCTTGAAAGCAAGAAAGGTCTCCAGACTTCTCTCTCATTGAAGGGATTAACAGGAAAAGTTAAATTAATGCAAATATTTTATTTGTCTTCTGTTGACCAGAATATTGGCTATATATATATATATATATATATATATATATATATATATATATGTGTATAAAATATATATACATCTCAAGTGCATGGGATTTTTTTTAAGGAATTCTTGTTTCATCCCCCTATGGTGAAGTTGGTTGACTCTTAATTAACCCCAATTTGCCTTTATAAATATGGGCTTATATTCCTTAAAGGGGATCTGTGCTATAGGAATTTTGCTTAACTGAATAATTTGCCTGATTAGGGGGTATTATGCACTAAGCTGTGATAAAGAGGTGATACAGTGGAGATATCTTCTCCAGTGATATCACTTCTCCAGTTCCTATGTTATGCACTATGTTATGCACTGGAGAAATTTTAGTACATTGGCACCACAAAATAAAATACTAATTGGGAAGAGAAATGACTGGAGAAGTCATCTCCACTTTATCACCTCTTTTTATCACACTTTACTGCATCTCATATCATATCAGTCATATCAATATACTTTACTTTTGTGAAGTTGATCTTGCTTGTAGTCCACTTCTAATTGTTTCTGTCCATAATCTCATAAAGACTAATGTCCCATATAAATTAATTTTTTAAATTAAATTAATGACCATATACTCCCAGAGTAAAGTAGCCTTCTAACTGTTTGAATGACAGAGAAGTTCCTGCAATGAATGATACTCCTCATTGCAGCCTCCACTCTCTCCATACTTACTGCTGCCTCTTCCTTTCCTATTTGCTCCCCCATGGCAGCCTCTAATCTCTCCATGCTTAGTGCTGCCTCTTCCTCTCCTACCTGCTCCCCCTGTTGCAATCTCCACTCTCTCCATGCTTACGGCTGCCTTCTCCTCTCCTACCTGCTCCATGTTGCAATCTCCACTCTCTCCATGCTTACTGCTGCCTCCTCCTCTCCTACCTGCTCCCTGTTGCAGCCTCCACTCTCTCCATGCTTACGGCTGCCTTCTCCTCTCCTACCTGCTCCCTGTTGCAGCCTCCACTCTCTCCATGCTTACTGCTGCCTCCTTCTCTCCTACCTGCTCCCTGTTGCAGCCTCCACTCTCTCCATGCTTACTGCTGCCTCCTCCTCTCCTACCTGCTCCCTGTTGCAGCCTCCACTCTCTCCATGCTTACTGCTGCCTCCTCCTCTCCTACCTGCTCCCTGTTGCAGCCTCCACTCTCTCCATTACTGCTGCCTCCTCCTCTCCTACCTGCTCCCTGTTGCAGCCTCCACTCTCTCCATGCTTACGGCTGCCTTCTCCTCTCCTACCTGCTCCATGTTGCAATCTCCACTCTCTCCATGCTTACTGCTGCCTTCTCCTCTCCTACCTGCTCCCTGTTGCAGCCTCCACTCTCTCCATGCTTACTGCTGCCTCCTTCTCTCCTACCTGCTCCCTGTTGCAGCCTCCACTCTCTCCATGCTTACTGCTGCCTCCTCCTCTCCTACCTGCTCCCTGTTGCAGCCTCCACTCTCTCCATTACTGCTGCCTCCTCCTCTCCTACCTGCTCCCTGTTGAAGTCTCCTCTTTCTCTTTGCTTACTGTTGCCTCTTCCTCTCTTCACTCCCCTCTCCTGTCTCCTCTCTCTCCGTGACTCCCAATGCCACATCCACTCTCTCTATGCTTACTGTTGCCTCTTCCTCTCTTCACTCCCCTCTCCTGTCTCCCCTCTCTCCATGACTCCCAATGCCACCTCCACTCTCTCTTTGCTTACTGTTGCCTCTTCCTCTCTTCACTCCCCTCTCCTGTCTCCTCTCTCTCCATGACTCCCAATGCCACATCCACTCTCTCTATGCTTACTGTTGCTGCCTTCTGTCTCTCCATGTCCTTTACAGAAGTCTCCACACTTTTTAGTTTCCCATCTCCCACCTTCACTCTCCCCATATGTATTGCTTCTCCCTCCCCATGCTCCCCTCTCTTGCCCATTGTATCTCCACACTGCCACCTTCTCGCTTCACATGTTCCACCTGCCACCTCCTCTCTCCCCAGGCTTACTGCTGCCCCCTCTTCATGCTTTATGTTCTTCTCTGGAATCTCCTCTCTCATGCTCCCTGCTCCTGCCTCTTGTATACTCATTCTTCCTGCCTCCCGTCCCTTGTTTGTACCCCAATCCCTCTGTACCTTACATGCACAACTCATGCTCACCACCTCTAGTGAACTCTGGCACCTTCTCCATTCTCTCTATCCATGTCTCTCTCACTTTCCCACCACAATGACCCGTTCTGAATCAAATCAGACAGATCTGCAGTTTTCTATAGCCCCTCTGAATTGATCAAATAAATATCAAATGTTTTCACTCTTCCTAGTGTTTATCATTCCTTTATTCACTCACACTGAAAACAAAGAGTAAAAAATTAATAGAACATGAGAAATAGTTCAAAGTAGCAAAGCCAAGATTGATAAGGAGATAATCCCATCTTTTTCTTGTATTCAAGGCTGTATTGTTCATTGTGTCAGTGACTGCACCCTGACTGGCTGCTGAATGTCACTTGCCTTGACAGCCTCATCTTGAGTTTGGCTAGTAAATAAATGTCACAATGGCACATCTGGCTGTTAACATTTTGGAGAATAACGTCAGTCAGAAATCATCAGTCATTTGTCAGATGAAGGTTACACAGTGGAATGACAGATAACATTTTAAGACAATAAGGCCTTATGCTGAAAGGAAAAGCTGTGCAATTCAGGAATGTACCAACTACACAATAGTGAACAAAGGCAAATTTCAATAATTCCCATTGAGTTAATGTAAATTTTATTATGAAAAGAAAGATATTATAGGACTTTTCCTCTGGGCAGCATAAATGCATACGTGTATCCTGTGTTTGTAAGGACGCAGGGTTTCGAGGGTCCTCACCTTGAGTTCCCAAAGATTCCAGCTTTTCATCTTGAAAAAATATATATTGTATGACGTTTCCTGTTGAGTAAATTAAGCGTATTCTCTCTGCTGAGAGATTAATGTTTCCAGAGTTATTACTGATTAAACCTGTGTTTATTTACATTAGTAGTTCCCTCTAGTGGTCAAATTCCAATTAGTTATTCTGTTACAGTCTAATGGAGAGGAAAGTCAGTGACTTACAGTTCTCCACAGAATGTGATAGAAACTGCTGAGTCACTTCCTGTCAGTTAGAACTATCAGGAAGTAAACACACAGTAAATTCACTTCCTGGTTATTTGAACTGTTATAAAGTTTGAATAAAACAACTGACAGCGGTGTGAGTGCCCTTCTATTACTCAGCAGGAAAAGCTAATTGAAAAAAAGTTTGCTGCTCCTTTAATGACAGCCCGATCCAGGGGCGGGCGGCCATTAAGGACCAGAGGTGTATGTAACGCAAAGCATTGTGTATCCCACTGTTAAAGGAACAGCAGTCATTTCAAATAAAAAATAAATACGTAAATGGGAACGGGTGTTAACTTCCCTGTTGGGGTTTTGGGTAGACCGGTCCCTCTAATGCCCAAGTTGGGTATCCTTTCTATTTTCCTGATGAATTTGACTCACAACCTGTCAGATCCTTTCTACAAGAGAACCTAGTTATGGCACATAAAGTAGTTACTATGGCATGGATGTCTGCCACTCCGCCATCTCATGAGCTTTGGATAAACCTGGTTACCCAGAACATTCCTCATTGTCACTTTGTCTTTGCTCATCGGGGGACCCTGCCAGATTCCTTACCACTTGGGGGACTTGGTTGTCACATTTATAGCCTGAATCTTCTCCTTAATCAGGGTGATTACATTATGGTCACATGACTATGGGGGGGCGAGGCGTGTTGGAAGTACTGGGGATGGTGGTGGTCCTCTTGGAGTGAGAGAGAGCTACCCCCTCTTTTCCCCTTTTTTTGGGGATTGTTTTTCTGCATAAAAATAAAAATGTACTGGGCTGCCTCGGTATGGTATATCTGTATCATCCTGGTCTTATACACTTCTCTGTATGTGATTACTGTTTGTAATTATGCTCTGTTGCCATTCTTGTTCAGCACAGTGGCTCAGTGGTTAGCACTGTTGCCTTGCAGTGTTGGGGTCCTGGGTTCAAATCCCACTCAAGGACAACATCTGCAATGAGTTTGTATGTTCTCACCACGTTTGCGTGGGTTTCCTCCCACACTCCAAAAAACATACCGATAAGAGAATTTAGATTGTGAGCCCCAATGGGGACAGGAACCAATATGAGTGTAAAGCACTGCATAATCTGTGTGCGCTATATAAGAATGATTATTTCATGATATGTTCGACCCTGATCTGTATTTCAAGGTTTTCTTTCTCAACAAAAATACACATATTAAAAAGAAATATGTGTTATAACTCTTTCCCTGATGAGTAAAATAAGAATACTTTACTGCTGGGAGATTTTACATCTAAACGTTTTCATATCTCATACTATTTTTTGGCATATATTAAACAGCACTTTTCTAATTAGGTCACCAGGTGGTGCTGTTACTATAACTTTATATGGAGAGTTATAGCGTGCATTATGGAAATATTGCCTTTTGGACATCATTTGGAGCTGTTGAGAAAAAAAAAATGTTTGCACTGTTATAATTTTTGACTGTAAAATCTCCCATCAAATTGGAGTACCCTTGTTTTACTCAGCAAGAAATGTCCTGCTGATCAGTGTGGCTATCTATGGAGCAAACCTTTCACACAAGTGATGTTAGAGGGTGTAACACTCATCACAACCTCCAATGAATGGCTGACACACTTAAGCCAGTAATATTCAGCTGGCGCTCACATGGTCAGTCCATCAACCGTAACACTTCGTGGCAAAATCAGAGGTAACCACAGGTGAAAAAAAAGGTAAGTTCAGAACATGGGTGATGCATCCCAGTGCAGCCTATCTGCATCCCTGCTTTATGGCTTGTTAATTTGTAAGTAACACCTGTTTTTATCTCTTTTTTGAATTAAAGCATTTTTATGCACTTGTTGCCCAAAATTTCCCTCTTAACAGTGATCATACAGTTTGGACCCTGATGTTCAAGGCTTGCAGATAGGGTTGCCACCCAGCTGGTATTTTACCGGCAGGCCGGTAAAAAAATTGGCTTCTGTCCAATGTTAAGTCTATGGAGGGATGCCATGGCCGGTATTTTTTTGAAGAAAAGGTGGCAACCCTACTTGCAGATGACCTCTGCTTGTCTGTAGATGATAACCCACCATTATTTCCTGCTTCCTTTTAATATTTTACTAAATTAATAGCTTCAGAGTTTTCTGTAACTCATATATGAGTACAAGACTAAGTATAACTGACACGCCTTAAGACATCTAATACATTTTTAACATAGCATTGAGCAAGTTTATACTGGATTCATATCATGTGGGTTCACCTAGGTTCATCACTCTCTGGTAATTTCCTCGCCACCTGTGATTTACAGTAGACTGTCTGTCAAAGGAAAGGAAACAGGTGCTTTGGAAGTCCTTACATGACTTATCATATTTACTCTCTTTATTAATCCATCTATATGCTTTGCTATGGTCTCATCACATAATTATAATAGTAGCTGCAGTTGCCTGACAAATAACCTCCCAGCTGCTGTCTGTTAAAAATGATTGCTACTACCTCTGATGTGTCCTTAATTTCTCGATACAGATCACTGATGAGCTGTTAGCACCACAGAGATGTTAGACTGTGGCTGAACGTTTAGCAGACTCAATACGTTTCACTGTTATTCACTTTCAGTGTTTTTTCACTGTAAAGTAAGTAGTCCTTCATAAATAGGGGGTGAGGATTGCACGTAGAGATGAATGAATCTGCAGAGGTTGAGTTCATAAATGGAGATTTTGGATTGTCTGCAAAGGTTAGGGTTTAATGAGACAGTTCTGGGAAAGCATGTATGCTTGTGTTATGAACCACCTGGCTAGTAAAACGTGTCTCAAGACTTGTGATTATATGTCAGTGAAGCATTTCTGAAAATATGTTTTGTTTGTCCTCTTGTATTTAATTACATACACTGAGACACACAAGCATTGTTCATAATATGTTAAAGCGGAACTACTACCCCTGTTAGATTTTGGCCCAAATAATTACCCATCTGGCGAGTAGCTGCTCAATAGTGCAAGTCACCAGAATTATTACCTGGTTAATGAGAATTCCTACTGCTCCAGGACTGACAGCCAGGAAACAACGCAGACATCTTTCCACAGTGACGTCTGCGCACCTGTGCTGTCAGTCCCTTTTGGTGCCGAACGGCTCCTAGCAACGCCTCTTAGATCAGACTGGGACTGACCACGCAGACACGCAGACGTCACTATGGAAAGATGTCTGCTCTGTTTCCTGGCTGTCAGTCCAGGAGCAGTGTATAAATCTCATTAACCAGGTAATCATTTTGGTGACTAGCGCTATAGAGCAGCTACTCGCCAGATGGAGGGTTCCGCTTTAATAGGGTCCCATCCAGTGGCGTAACTATAGGGGTCGCAACTGCGACCGGGCCCTTCACTCCAGTGGCCCGGCTGCCCCCTGCGACCCCCTCCTCCTGGTGCCGCAATCTCCCTCTGGCGCTCTAGTAATGCAGAGCGCTGGGAGATGACATCATCTCCCAGCGCTCTGCATTACAGAAGAGGACCGCGCAGGAGCACATCACGCCAGCCCGTCTCTCCTGTCACTCCACTGGACCACCAGGGATTGGGAGATAGGAAATGGAGGCATTGTGGAGGGCCTGGGGGCCAATGTGTTCAGGGGTTGGGGGGGCCCATGGCACTTCTTGCACCAGGGCCCGGACTGTTCTAGTTACGCCTCTGGTCCCATCTACGCATTTCCTTATAATATCTTCTCAAGACTTATATTTTTAATTTGGACAGGGCTTTATAGGTGCATTATAATCGGTACTTGCCATGTACTGAGTTACCTTGACGGGGTTGGCAAGCTTAACATTATTTTGGACAAAATATGGACTAAATCCTCATATTTATCAACAGGTATTATATGTGCCTAATGTAGGGCACACATAGTTTGAAGTGCGTCATGTCAGCAACTGTCATGTCCACCTGCATGGACCTGACATCCAGGATTAATTGAAGATATGATCTCTTCAACCAAGGAGCTAAATAAAAATTCCTAGGGGCCATTAGGATTTTCTGGCCAGAGTAAGACAAGTGGGGGGTATTATTATTAGGAAGTTTCAGTTCTGCTTTAGGAGAACATTTGGACCATTGACAGTGTTCCATAGCTATACCTGGGAACTCTCCGGATCTGCACCAGAGAGTCCCTAATTTTAAATTTAATTACTGGTTCTCCAGGGACAAAGGCTGATTTTGCGGTGGTGGTGAGTTTCTTGTGAAGCTCTTCCTACTTCTCCTCCTTCTCACACTGTTCCACCTACTTCTCACCCACTTCCCCTCCTTCCCACCCTGTTCATCCCACTTCCAACCTGCTTCTTCTCCTTTTCACCCAGTTCCTCTCACTTCCCTCCCACTTCTCCTCTTTCCCACCCTGTTCCCCCCACTTTCCACCCACTTCTCCTGCTTTTCACCCAGTTCCTCACTTCTCCTCCTTCCCACCCTGTTCATCCCACTTCCAACCTGCTTCTTCTCCTTTTCACCCAGTTCCTCTCACTTCCCTCCCACTTCTCCTCTTTCCCACCCTGTTCCCCCCACTTTCCACCCACTTCTCCTGCTTTTCACCCAGTTCCTCACTTCTCCTCCTTCCCACTATGTTCTGCCCACTTCCTACCTACTTCCCCTCCAAATTTATGATGTTAAGATTGTTAAGCCCCACCCTATCTGTGATTAAGCCCCACCCCTTTATGACAAGATTAGCATAATTTATATCCCCCCAACAGCACCATATGAGCCCCCTCCGGGGACTCTAGAAGGCAAAGTTCCCAGGTATGTCCATTTTAGATGTCTCCAAATTTCTCCTTAAGCTTCAATTGTAATTTATGAACCAAAACCAGTAATATCATTTGTCACCTCAGTGTTATCCTACCTATTGTTTTTTGCACTTATGTTCAACATTTTAAAACCAGCACATCCTATATAATAATTTGCTTGGATGTTTGTCGGAAGCCCTCATGCGCAGTAGAAACTGCCCAAACGCACAGAATGCTGGGAGAACAGAATGCTGGGAGCACGGAATGCTGGGAGTTCTGTGCTGGGAGCATGGAATGCTGGGAGTTCTGTACTGGGAGCGTTCTGTGCTTTTGGGCAGTCTCTACAGTGCTTGACTGTGTCAGTGGCAGGACACAGAGCAGGACCAGCCTCTTAACCCTTTGAGTGCCAGAGGGGTATGCAACGCATTGCAAAACAATGAGTTGCGTAACCCTCTGGCACTCTAAGGATTAACATCACCCAGAACTTGGCCCGTGTACACAGGCTTTTACACTAATTGAAAATAGTTTGCTACTTTAAATTAATAAAAATAAATTAATACATGAAATAAAATCAATTGCTGTGCACTAAATCAATCTTAGAATGTTGAGGAGCTGTATTGTTAGAGCCTTCAATCTAAGGGCATATTTTTGTAGATTTTTATAATTTGATCAATCTTAATGCTACGGCTGATAGCTTTTGGAGGAAAAATAAAATAGGAGGCTGTGAAAATGTAAGGAAATGCGTAAAATCAAAAAAAGGAGAACTTCCATTAAATCTGTAAAATTAGTTTTAATAGTGGGACGCACATTCAACAATAAGTCCCAGATTGAAAGAAATTCAGTGCAAGTGAAAGTAATCAGTACGAAAGAAAAAACAGGAGGCGCTTCTAGTGCAGGATCGTCAGGATATGTCAAAAATCACCCACCACCACCGATTGAATAAATGTCAGCATTGAAGAAATGTGATATGATATGATGTTTTCTGATATAGAGTACATATAAAATTGGATAACACGCCATTGGCGCTCATTTTTTCTTTCTTTTCTATGTTCTTTGTGAATAGAGTAATCAGTAGCGTCTAAATGTGAATATAAATGTCGGCAGGTTCAGAATACTAACTACAGCATTCAGTTTTATATCTGCAGGAACAGCTGAACATGCGTTACTGTGTGGTGTCCACAATACTGAGTAACGGTAACAGATAATACCAGCTTCTTAAAATCTCTGGTGCATTTTCACATGTGTGATTGAGTAACATTAGTTATTCTGGTACTGAAAAGCACAATGGGCCTTAGACCTCTTTCCCATGGGTCAGACCGATACAGTGATGCCACATTGGATTTGTCACTCGTGGTGAAAAGTACTGGATGATGGTGACTCTCTCACACAGGTGTAGAAACAAATGAAAAAGGGACGAAAACAGAGGGGCGCTCTGTGTATATCAATTTAGTAATCCTGGACCACCATCAAACACCCAGTGGATATACACTCACAATAGTAGTAGCTGGTTATTGGCATATGTCAAAACCAGCCCTCGCACCTGTGGGGTTGTTTCCTGTCCCCAGTCACAGGTACACTGAATGAATGAATCCTCAGCTCTCTCCTCTATACACGCTTCCCAATCGCGGTATACAGTATCTCAAGGATAACCAAAAAAGACAAAGGAAAAAGAAGAGGCGCCAGATAGTGTAATATTGTAACACAATGAAAAAATTATAAAACTAAATTAAATGTCACTCACAAATGAAGTGGTTAGGCTACCGATACCAGTTAGCCTTACAATCATGCACACGGAGAATACATCCGTCTCTGTTCGGGTCGCTCTTACGTGTCCTGTGTCACCAGATGAACATCATCTTTTGTCTGTAGTGTTTTAAAGGGATAGTAATACTTAAAATGTAAAAAAAAATATGTTGTAGGGTTTGTACCCCTGAGTAAAACAAGAGTACTCCCACTACTGAAAGGTGTTTCATTCAAAAGTTATTAATTTTCAAAGTTGAATTTTTTAGGTGCAATATCACAGTGGCCTGAAATTGTACAGTGGCGCTGTTGCTACACAATCCTATGGACGGCTCTGGTCCCAGGACCATAAATCTCCATAGGATGGTGTAGCAACAGCGCCACTTTACAATTTCAGGCCACTGTGATATTGCACCTAAAAAATTCAACTTTGAAAATTAATAACTTTTGAATGAAATACCTTACAGCAGTGGAAGTACTCTTGTTTTACTCAGGGGGATAAACCCTACAACATATTTTTTTTTTACATTTTAAGTATTACTATTCCTTTAACGTGGGCTGTGTAGCTTTGAGAAAGAGGAGGTAAACCGCGAAACTTGTTAGCACTGTAGCCGCTGTATTTTAACATCTTAATAAATCTACTTCTACGGATTAAGAATACAATATTACACTATCTGGCGCCTCTTCTTCTTCCTTTTTCTTTTATTTTGGTTATCCTTGAGAGACTCTCACACAGGTGACTATCACTTGTCATATTGCTATTATTATTATCACTTATGATTACTATTTAGAAATATATTCAAAGAACACAAAGATTTCTCTGAGGAATTATTTACTCATTGAGATTAAAAAAAACCCAAGAAGTTATCCATTAAGACTATAGGTAAAGCTCATCTGACTTAAACTAAGGCAGGGATTTTTTACAGAAAGGGCAGTATTGTTGCACATTTTTTTTTTTTTTGCCTTAGGATGCTATTTTTGCAGGTATTGTAGTTGGTTTCAAATAAGTAATGGATACTTTTATACTTCAGAATAATATTGAGAATTATGGCAGTTGGTTGCAAAGCAGATAGAATATTGATCCAGGAAAATATCTAATTATTGGAGTTAGGAACGAAATGGCTTCAAAAAAGGATTTTTTTTATCTTACTATGGATCTACAAGCATGATATGGCATGGGCTGAACATGATGGAGGTATGTCTTGTTTCAGCCTCATCAACTGTGTTAGTATGACATCGGCATTATCACTGAGATCAGCAGTACCGAATGTTACTCATAGTTGCTGTAATGTCATAGACCAAGCTTTGGGAAAAGGCCTGTGTGACACAGTTATTTTCAGTAGGACTGAGCATCTTTGCACTTTATATATTTGGTGAATAGAAAACCATCCTAGGATCAGCTTACATATGCAAAACTCATTGAATCTAGATTTTTCAAATCTCAACCTACTTATTTCTATGTTACAGAAACAAGACTGAAAAGCTGTCCAACCCCATAAACCAGTTTGCATACTTAGGTCATTTATTTATTTAGAAAATGTTTTACCAGGAAGAATACATTGAGATTACTCTCATTTTCAAATATGTCCTGGAGAGTTTTCAGTAAAGGGTTACATATTTACACAAATAGAGAAACATTATATACACACACGCACACAAACATACATACACCACACAAAAAGTTATATACAGTTACATACTGGCTTTAGATATAAATAAACATTTCTTTTTAAGAGTTTTAGACTGGGAGAAGATCTGATTTTTTTATGGCAGATAATTCCAGTCTTTTGGAGCTTTGAAGGGGAAGGCAGGTTGTCTGGCTTCTTTCTTGTATTGTGGTATAAGCAATAATTTGTTAGCAGTGAAGCAAAGGTTATAGTTAGTATGGAGATCTGGAGTGATCATACTGCTCAGGTAGTGTGGAATAGTCTGTGAGTTGTTAGCAGTGGAGTGGAGGTTATAGTTAGTATGGAGATCTGGAGTGATCATACTGCTCAGGGAGTGTGGAATAGTCAGTGAGTTGTTAGCAGTGGAGGTTATAGTTAGTATGGAGAGCTGGAGTGATCATACTGCTCAGGTAGTGTGGAATAGTAAGTGAGTTGTTAGCAGTGCAGTGGAGGTTATAGTTAGTATGGAGAGCTGGAGTGATCATACTGCTCAGGTAGTGTGGAATAGTCAGTGAGTTGTTAGCAGTGGAGGTTATAGTTAATATGGAGATCTGGATTGATCATACTGCTCAGGTAGTGTAGAATAGTCAGTGAGTCGTTAGCAGCGGAGCGGAGGTTATAGTTAGTATGGAGATCTGGAGTGATCATACAGCTCAGGTAGTGTGGGATAGTCAGTGAGTTGTTAGTAGTGGAGGTTATAGTTAGTATGGAGAGCTGGAGTGATCATACTGCTCAGGTAGTGTGGAATAGTCAGTGAGTTGTTAGTAGTGGAGTGGAGGTTATAGTTAGTATGGAGATCTGGAGTGATCATACTGCTCAGGTAGTGTGTAATAGTGAGTGAGTTGTTAGCAGGGGAGTGGAGGTTATTGTTAGTATGGAGATCTGGAGTGATCATACTGCTCAGGTAGTGTGGAATAGTCAGTGAGTTGTTAGCAGTGGAGTGGAGGTTATTGTTAGTATGGAGATCTGGAGTGATCATACTGCTCAGCTAGTGTGGAATAGTCAGTGAGTTGTTAGCAGTGGAGGTTATAGTTAGTATAGAGATCTGGAGTGATCATACTGCTCAGGTAGTATGGAATAGTCAGTGAGTTGTTAGCAGTGGAGGTTATAGTTAGTATGGAGATCTGGAGTGATCATAGTGCTCAGGTAGTGTGGAATAGTCAGTGAGTTGTTAGCAGTGGAGGTTATAGTTAGTATGGAGATCTGGAGTGATCATACTGCTCAGGTAGTGTGGAATAGTCAGTGAGTTGTTAGCAGTGGAGTGGAGGTTATTGTTAGTATGGAGAGCTGGAGTGATCATACTGCCCAGGTAGTATGGAATAGTCAGTGAGTTGTTAGTAGTGGAGGTTATTGTTAGTATGGAGAGCTAGAGTGATCATACTGCTCAGGTAGTCCAGTAGCTTTCCAGAGAAGTGGTTGTATGTTAAGCAAGAAAGGTGAAGGGCATGTCTATATTAGTGTGCTAACCAATTTAGATCTTTATGCATATTACAGTTATGGGTAGTGTAATTACATTGACAAAAGGAATTATACAGTGTCACATATACTAAGATGGATTTGCGGTGAGGGAGCATATACTACGACCCCATTGTCTATGACAGTACACTTTCTTACCAGGGGGCTTAAACAGGATTTGTTTCTAAACAGAATACCTATTTAAGGATAAAGTTTGAATGTTAATTTATTAATATGGAGACCAAAAGTGAGGTTGGGGTCAAGCCACATGACAAAATATTTGTAGGAGTTCACCAGGGTCAAATTATGAGTTACAATGGATAGGTGGGTATTGCTTAAATTACACACTTTGTCCTTTGTACCAAATACCATTGTGACAGGTTGTCTGTGTTTAAGAAAAGTTTGTTCCTTGCTATCCATCTTTCAACTTCAGAGAAATCATGTTGTAATATGTTGTTGTGATACATTTGAGTTTTCAGCATAGATTATGGTGTTGTCTTCATACGTGTGCACAGAAGATGCTTTTGAAAATTGTGGGTAGATCATTTATAAAAAGAGAAAATAGAAGAGGGCCAAGAATGGAGCCTTGGGGAACAACACTTGTTACTTGGGGCAGAAGAGAGTTATTATCAGCATCTGACACATAATGCGTTCTGTCTGATAAACAGGATCGGAAACCAGTTTAGAGAATTATTGCCCAATCCTGAGCTTTGAAGTTTGCTTATCAGTATTTTATGATCTATTGTATCAAATCTCTTTGCAAAATCTAGGAGAATTGCTCCAGTGAGTTCACCATTTTCCATGACAATCTTGATATCATTGCATAGTTTTAGGAGGGCAGCGACTGTTGAGTGATTTGGATGAAAGCCTGATTGAATGGTTGGGGGACTGGTCTGCCTGTAATACTTAAATTGATAGTAATACTTCATTTTAACTTTATTTTATTTTGTAGGCATTAAAAAAACATGAAGAACGATATAAGTCTTATCTCTCAAACCTTTATGGTTTAAGAGATATTCACAAGCAAAGTTTCCCCTCCTGCCCCTTTTTCCTAGTGTAAGCCATCTCTTCTCAGATGTGGAATCCAGTCCATAGACCAGACAGATAACAGCAGGGGACATTCTTCTTTGTATGAAAAGAATGAAAGCTCTTCCCCCCTTGACAAGTTTTTCAGCTTTTTCCCTTATCTTAATTGAAGATTGTCCCTCTCTGCAGTCTACCTGGGCACCTCCCTTCTGATTTGGCTGAACGGGGGGGGGGGGGTACTTTGCTTGTGAATATCTCTTAAACCATAAAGGTTTGAGAGATAAGACTTATATCGTTCTTCATGTTTTTTTATTGCCTACAAAACAAAGATAAAACAAAGAATTACTATCCCTTTAAAATTGCTGCAGGTGGACACATTTCTCTAGGATTTTAGATAATGTGGGGAGTAGGGATATTGATCTGTAATTTGATGCTACATTTTTATCCTCATTTTTGCAGATAGGCACAACTTTAGCCACTTTCCAGGCTTTTGACATATACCCAGATGACAGGGAGGCATTAATTAACACTGCAATAGGTTGGGCAGCGACCAAGGCACTGAGCTTTAATAACATTGCTGGTAGTTGGTCTGGGTCAGATTCAGACTTTATTTTTAGGTTGAGGAGGTGTTCATATATTTCACTTTCATTTACTGCCATGAAATTTAATTCATTAGCATCACTGGACCAGATAGCAGGTGCATTATATTTTATATTTAAGATTATATATTCTCCTTAGTTAAATCCCTTCTTTTGCCCTTATGGATTCCTGAAAACTATTTAGCTAGTCATTAAATCAACCATACTCCAAACATTATATGCTAAATTCCTATTCTTTTGTTGGCTGCTGGACATTAGTTGTAGAAACAAGAAGCTGACATTGCAGCAAGGGAGAGGTGATATAAATATGAATCATAGGGGTAAATGTATAAAAGCCAAAAGTAGAAATGTTCTGGAGAAACCAATTGCAAAATTCCAGTTAATTTAAATGGGACTTTATTCAGTCAAAGAAATGCAACTGAGATTGCTCAAGAAGTCAAGAAATTAAAATCCCCATTTCAATCAATAAAAAGTTTTAGCAAAGCTATTGGTTTGTCCCAGAATCTCTTCACTTTTGCATTTCTTAAAGGGATAGTAATGTTTCACAATAAAAGCCGCTCCAATTAATCTTCATAGTATTTGGACCATGGAGAGTGTTATTTCAATACTGTCAGAGTTGTAGTTCAAGAGTAATAATTGAATGATAAATTATCCCCCTCCCGCCCCTTTTACTAATGTAACACTGCTCACCTCAGAGCAGCAAGACTGTCTGGATGGATAGCAGAGAGGGACAATCTTCAGTGATCATAAGGGAAAAACCTGTCAAGGGGGCAGGGTTTTCATTATGACCACAGTAAGAAGATTGTCCCTTGCTGTGATCTGTCTGGTCAAGAGACCAGATTCCACATCTGAGGGGAGGTATGCTTACACTAGGTAAAAGGGGCGGGAGGGGGATACTTTATAATTCAATTACTCTTGAACTACAACTCTGACACAAATGAAATAACACTCTCCATGGCCCAAATACTATGAAGATTAATTGGAGCTGCTTTTATTTTAAAACATTACTATCCCTTTCATGTGCTCCTTAGTATGTTTGTAAGACAATGAACAGTAACAGTGTACAGACAGTGCGGGTTATAATTTCAAATAATTTCTTATAGAATCAGTAAGAAACACTGCTCCGTCGAGAGAACTTGATAATTTGTCAGTTTGCTATATTGTCTGAATCAGCATTTCACAAGGTTAATTTTTATTTAGTTACCATCAGTCATGAGTTTTGGGTTTTTTTTCATGAATTTCTTCTTCGCTTTGGCAAAATGAAAATTTATTAAAAAATGTATACTAAATAAAACTTCTAGGCCCAAATTTTGAGGCCCTGATGAGCCAACCACAGAGGAATTCTGTTCTATCAGATACATTTTTTTTTGGTTGTAAAAGGGCCGTAAATGATCATAGAGAACATTATTTTAACACTAGGGTGAGATAAACACGTTAGTTACACTAAATGAAATGTTTTTTTGTTGTTTCTGTTTTTTCAGCTACCTCAGGCTCAAAAGGTAAACAAAAATAATAATTTTGTTAAACTATTCATTGACTAGATTTTTTGATTGTTGTGCATGTTTAGAATGATATAAGCCTAGTACAGTGGTAATTAGGGTAATAATACTGTCACAAAATCTTTCAGCTTACACACAGTCAACACCAATCATAGTGAATTGAATAACACCGGTTAGTAGCAAACACTTTTTACTCAACCATAATTAAATAAATCAAATTATAAAGCAAACAATATCAAAAGATTTACTACACAGTGCTACACAGTAATGAACCTCGAGTCTTGTTAATGTATACATGGGGATTTAATGCTTAGCACTGTTCAGTAAGCATTTAACATAACCTGGTGTCCACTGTACAAGGAATATAATTCTTACATCATCTAATTAAACCATTTACAAATATATGTTATGGACCAACCAGTAGCTTCAGCGTTGTAACATGATCACTACAGTACATCACAATATGTATATATAACATTGTGTTTATTATATACATTCATTTGTGAGTAAATGTATCGCTTCATACCTACTGTGTCATACATTTCTGTATAATCACAAAACAACGTGCCAACCAATGCAGACATTCTTTCAGCATTACACGTGTGACCCCCATGTTCACATTGTCACCTCAATTATCCCATATTTTCTCACTGACATTTGTTTGAGAGGTTGACCAGTAATGAAGAAAGCATGGATTTAGATGTTGTGCTTGCTATAAAACAGACATGTGCAGCACATATTCTTTTGATAATTATAGTTAGTTGATAGTTTAGGTTTTCTTGGTTTTACAAACTATTGGTAGAACAGAGAAAAATGTAATTGTTAATTAGCAGGTGATTAGAGAATCTCTAAATTTTGTCAGCTTCCCTAGTGGAATAAGTTATGAATGACCATCTATAGATGTAGCAGGAGTATCTCGGAACACTAATATAAAATTGGCATTGCAACATGAACATTTTTAAATGACACTACACTTTAAATAGTCAAATGTACTAAATATTATATCCAGGACCAAAAATATCCTCATATACATAATTTTGCATTATACCTTATCCGCTTTGATTCTAACGATGTCTTAAGTGCATTGTTTTCAATGCACTGTAATGGTCGTTAGCATCTAAATTGTTTTATATTATATACACACTCTGCTTCCTGTACTGAAGACTGTAGCATACTGGGCAATTTAATACTGATATTTAGGAAAAAATATTATTGGTTGGTTTGGACTATTTGAAACAAAGGGAAGTTTATGAAGCATTTCCCAAGACAGAAAACTTAAAATCAGCAAATTGCCGTATATACACAAGCAAGTACGTATTAGTTTGTGTTTGGAATTAGTCCACAAGATCTGTTATTTGAAATAGCTCAGTTTAACGAGCAAGCAGTATATAATGTAACATATTTTATGAATAATTTAGGTCAATATGCCTTAGCCTTTCTGATGTCAAGTTCTCAGATAACACTCAAGCACTTAGGCATATTAATGGTTGACATTGTAAAGTACCTACTAAAATGTGCATTTCGCCACGTGGTGCCCAGACATATTTTGGGTTCTCACTGGAATTTTTATGTTTTCTTGAAATGTTCTTTTTCTGTCAACATTTCAAACAGTTTAAATGTCTAAACCACATTTGCTTTGATCTGTTGTGACTTAATACCATTTCATGTTTCACGTTGCATAGGTGTTCCTTTGCAAAAACCTCAGTATTTCAAATCCTTTTAAGCTATTTTTGTGTGAGTCTAAAAGTGACTTCTTTAAGGTCATGAGGAAGGCTGAACCAGGCCAAAGATCTCCATAGACAGCAGTATTCTGGATACTACTGTAACCCTCTATGCCTTATCCATTGCTTCTTTTGTACTTGTTTTATGTTCCTTGTTTGTGTTAAAGTGTACATTTGTATATAAAATGGAGACAATATTCCGGAATCAAGTTGAAGTGAACAGAAAATTGATAACGATTACACAACTGTATCAATATAATAATATCAGAGACACTAGCTGAAATATCAGTCAGTCTGGCCAGGGATATTATTTACCAGCAATAAAGAGCAGCAGGTTGGAGGTCCCTGTACAAGGTGTAACGGGAGTCTTACATAATGTCCTCTGCCAGAGCAACAGGAAATATAGAACAACACCGGAATATCTTAAATGGGGGTGTCCTTTTAAAATGTCGCACACATAAGAGCGTGAAAAATGAAGGTAGGGGAGAGAATACATGGGTTATCCGTGAACAGAGATCTGAGGCACACAAAGGATTAAAGCTTAAGGTATGTGAGCCAGAGGCGTAACTAGAAGCCATGGGGCCCTGGTGCAAGAATTGCCATGGGCTCCCCTCAACCACATTGTCCACCTCTACATTGCCCCTCATTCTCCACAATGCGCCCTCCACATTGCCCCCATCACAATGCCCCTTCTACATTGCCCCTCATTCTCCACAATGCCCCTTCCACACTGCCCCTCAATCTCCACATTGCCCCTTCAAAAATGCCCCCATCACAATTCCCCTCATTCTCCACATTGCCCCCATCCCCACATTGCCTCTACTGACCCCCCCCCCGTCCTCCTACCCAGAGGCGTAATTAGAAGCCACGGGGCCCTGGTGCAAGAATTGCCATGGGCCCCCCTCAACCACATTGGCCACCTCTACATTCCCCTCAATCTCCACAATGCCCCTTCCACATTACCCCTCATTCTCCACAATGCCCCTTCCACACTGCCCCTCAATCTCCACATTGCCCCTTCAAAAATGCCCCCACTGACCCCCTCCATCCTCCTACCTCGAGTCCCTGGTGATCTAGCGGTGTGCCAAATGAGGCACAGACCTCTGGAACCAAACTCCCGCACGGTTGTTAGTAATGCAGAGCGCTGGGAGATTATGTAACATCTCCCAGCGCTCTGCATTATTAAAGCGCCGGCCGCCGGGAGATCAGCTGTTTTGCAGGCGCATTGCAAGGAGGTCACAGGGGACAGCCGGGCCCCTGAGAGTGACGGGCACGGTCGCAGGTGCAACCCCTGCGACCCCTATTGTTACGCCACTGATGTGAGCAGTGCGGGTAGCGGATGGAGGTGACGTTTTCAGCTGCGTCATAAGAATCTCTCCCTTTTGATTCAGGCGAGACTCTGATGTGACTCTTTTCAAGCCGACGACCTGGTTACTGTGCCTTCATGTTGCACGCTCTTATGCGTGCAACATTTTAAAACTGACCCCTTAGAAGAAATTATGGAGCAAATCAAATGCAATGGAGGGTACAAATACAACTTCCCATTGATTTATAAGTGACTTCTGAATGTTAGCGAGGTATCCAATGCATTGCAAAACCTCTCTGGCAATCAACGGGATATGTGAGAATATTTATTTCTCTCATATGATGCTTTAGTAACTGCCTTGACAAAGTGCCATGAGTCTCGAAACAGTTGTTGGCTCAACAATTGTAGATAACCACTTGCTTCCCCACCTGTCTTACTTTGCAGAGTACATATTAATTAACTTTTAATTGGGTGAGTGCCCTCATCTTCATTTCTTTACTTTTGCTGTTTAAAGGTACCATTGTTTCTGTGTGGCCTGAGCACTGGATTTATATGTTATAAGTGATCCACTTTCCCCAAGTATGGTAAGGGAAAAGTCATGAAAAAATTTGGAGACAATGTGTCTCCCACTCCATTAATCAATGTACTAGCATCTTCATCTGTATCCTTTTGAAATGTCGCCCACTATTGGGCGACAAACTAAACCACACATTAACCATGTCGCCAGAATGAAGAGGGCGACATGAGAATCTCACCCACATCAAAAGGGCGAGACTTTCATGTCACGGGCATAAGTGTAGCTCATTTGAGCACTGGAATCTAAAGGGCAAGATTCTCATAAACATATCTTGATGATATATGAAATGCTGCCATTAAGCCAGAAGAGTTCTGTGTGTACTTCCACTCTCCTTCCCCTTATTGTCCGTGGCTCATAATAATAAAAAATAAATCATATCACCAGTGAACGCTATACTTTGCATACTGTAGCGGTGAATTGGCTGTCTGTGTCTTTGCAGATGGTGATATAGTTATTATTATTATGACCCGTGGACATTGAGGGAAAGGAAAGCGGAATTACACACAGAAATTTCCTAGCTTGATAGTGACATTTCATATTCACGCAAGATATGTTTATGAAAAATCTTGCCCTTTAGATGCGGGTGCTCAAATGAGCGAAGCTTAAACCCGCAACATGAAAATCTCATCCTTTTGATGCGGGCAAGATTCTCATGTCTCCCTTTTCATCCCAGCAACATGGTTAATCGCAGTTTACTTGATCGCCCCATAGTGGGCAACATTTTGATAGGGATCCATAAAAGGTCTAGTCTTTTCAGCAAGTATAGCCAGATATTTCTCTCTACAAGCGTCCTATGATGTAGTTGGTTTGCTCCAAAATTGCTCTTATGTTCTTCTGCACTCAAGGACCTAAATCATGAAATAGGAGAAATTTACTAAGCCAGGTTGTCATTTCGGCCTTATTTTTGGCCTTTAACCAGGTCGTTGGGTACCAGAGAAGTAACCAGAAGAGGAATGCCTTCTTTATGATAGAATATATATATATATATATATATATATATATATATATATATCTGTGTGTGTGTGTACAGTTAACATTAAAATACATGTAAGTGTGTTTGTTTCCATGTAGGTTTAAAACACATGAAAATCCATTAACCCCTTAGTGACAGGCCGCATGCGCACGCGGCCATCACTTAACGCCCGGCTAACAATTTTTTTTTTTTTGTAAATTAATCCAGAGTCCCCGAATGGCGTGCAGCCACACGGGGACCTGGATTTCCGGGAAGTACAGGTACATCCTCTGTCACTAAGTGACAGTTTTTGCGGGACGTACTTGGTACGTCCTTTGTCATTAAGGGGTTAATACCGTGTAAAAACTAAAAGGAATAGTTTTGCATAATATGAAAAATATATATATTTTCAGAGTGTATTCTAGTGAGTTAAACAAGGGTGCTTACACTGATAAGAAGTTTTAGTCACAAGTTATTATTGCTCAGAACTTCAATGTTTGGTTGAACTACCTCTACGGCCAGAAAATTTGCTATAACATCCTATAGAATGATATTGTTACAAACAGTGGCTGTCCATAGAAACCTTTAAAGGGATAGTATAGTCCCATAAAAAATATGTCCTAAATCGTAGCTGCAGTAAAAAAAAAAAAAACACATAATGCGCTTTCTCCTTTCTCTCAAACCGTTATGGTTTGAGAGATATAAGAAAATAAAGACCTCCGCTCCCTCCCCCTTCTGCATGACGAGCTGTAAAGCTGTCAGAGGCAGAATCCGGTCGCCCAACTGTAGGCAGCTCTTCAGGAGCACTGACATCGGGATATCTAACTATATTTACTTCATCGGTATGGTCTACAACATGTGCCTGGCTTGCAAGCACATGTTGTGGACCATTCCGATGAAGTAATTATACTTAGACATCTAGATGACAGCGCTCCTGAAGAGCCGCCGTCTGGTCCCGGAAGCAGGATCTCATGGCGTCTGCTGTACAGTGGACGCATGACAAGGGGGAGGGAGTGGAGGTCCTTATTTTCTTATATCTCTCAAACCATAACGGCTTGAGAGAAAGGAGTAAGCACATTGAATGTTTTTTTACTGCAGCTACGATTTAGGACATACTTTCTATAGGACTATACTATCCCTTTAAATAAGGATTCACCAGTCATCATAACATTTCAGACCATAGAAGGACTATAGCCAAAGATGTAAATTTGATCTATAATAACCTTTAAACAAGGCATATGTCATCAGTGGTAGTATCTTTGATTAGTTCAGTAGGATAAATACTGCAATATATATTTTTTAATACATGATACTTTCTCTTTAAGTTCAGCACTCAAAGTTTTATTAAAATTGACCTGTCACCAAAAAGTGTGCACATTTTTAATTTGCATAGAAACCTAAATACCTATACATCACATTAGTGAAAATGCTTGCAATCAAGTATTCATTTTTAAGAGAGTAGCAAGTTTTATCAGTCATGATGTGAATCACTGAAAGGCCACTAATGTCCTTGTTTAAATAACAACTAATTGTGAAACTTTATTTAAGAAAAGTTCACAAAGTAGTTATTTTTAAGATTGATATTACGTTTTCCTTATAATAAAAAATGTTTTTACTTTTTTGCCATATTTATAAAAAAATTTTTAGTGAGACAAACACACAGACACACATACAAATACTACTGACTTTTAAGTACAGCAGACAAATGTAATTAATTTGCATATATTATTAAATTCTTTACCAATATTAATATATGTAACAAGAACAGTTGCTAACATTTAATTTTTTAAAGTAATAATCACAATTTGTTAATATTCTAATCTATTTGCTAAATCTGTTTTTACATATGAGGTAATAATACATTTTGATTACCCATCCTCTTTTGGTGATGTAATTTGCTGGTAAGTGACATCATCAAATGACAAAAATTAAAAGCCACTGAAAGCATTTTGGCTAGTGTCAGCTGTAGTCAGCTTATAACATAGAATAAAAAAATGCAAACTGTTTTTTAGGTGACAGGGGCACCTAACATTTGACATAGGTCATTAAAGGGCAACTAACAAAAAAAAAAATATAAAAGCAAATCTATAACTTTGCAACAAATAGCTGATTTTGAACATATTTATGTTTATATTAATCTTTATTATTTAAACCATGAGTTTAAGATATCTAGCTTTATTTATCAGTTAAAGGGAAATTATTGCCTAAAATTAATGAGGTTCATATAATTTTAAATGTACTCCTACCCAGCGTTTGTAAAGATTATTTCTTATATGCATAAACCTCAAAATATGTTATAAAAGAGTTTTTCCCGTTGACTTGTATACAGTTGTGCATGGCCATCTGACCCATGTTGATTTATACATGTGATAACGGCAATGGAAGGCATGAGGTAAATAAATAAGAAATTTGATTTTCAGTGAAATGAACCAAGTGGTTCTAATCACAAAACAATTCCATGTTTGTGTTTTTTATCATTTTTTAACATGTCTGCTAAAATGTGTCCAAAAGTGTCCACTTTTAGCTTTTATTTTGAAAGATTTTAGTGCTTTCTCACCAAGAAAAAAAACCTTTAAAAGATGCTGTCTAAGAGTACATTATATTTTAACGAACTTGATATTGTCCCTTTAATGCAAATCTGTCAGACATGTCACACGGTTCTACATTATCAACTTCCACTTCCTGCCAGTCAGATACTAACATTCCACACTTCTTTACATTACAAACGCCTTCTTCCTGCCAGCCAGATACTAACATTCGACACTGTTCTACGTTACCAGCTTCAACTTCCTGCCAGCCGTTACTAACATTCCACACTGTTCTACATTACAAACGTCTACTTCCTGCTAGCAAGATACTAACATTCCACACTGTTCTATATTACCAACTGCCACTTCCTGCCAGCCAGTTACTAACATATCACACTGTTCTACATTAACAATGGTTACTTCTTGCAGGCCTGTCCTAGTTCAGTTGCACAAACTGAGAAAAAAAACAAGTAAAAATATCTCATAACCAATTGTTAAAAATAAAACTATACAGAGAAAGGAGCAGCAAACTTTTTTATAAAAACCTCTATAGGGATTTTCCTTCTGAGTCAAACCAGGGTTCTCTCACTGCTGACAGTTACTTTATTCAAATGTTGTAACAGCTCAAATTATCAGCAAGTGAATTACAGTGGGATTACTTCCTGAAAGCTCTCACTGACCGGAAGTGACAGTTTCTCTCACATTCTATGGCAAACTGTTTGTCACCGACTTTCCTCACAAATAAAAAAGTAACAGAATAACTAATTGGAATCTGACCAGTAGATGGCACTGTTAATGTAACCTGTAATATAACTTTGGAAAGATGCATATCTCAGCAGTGGGAGTACTCTTCTTCTTTTACTCAAAAAGAAACTCCCAAGAATATACATTTTTTTCATAAAAACTTTTAGTGCTTCTTTAGGTTTGTAACTAAGTTTAAAATGTTGCTGCTGAGGGAGATAAGTGTAGTGGTAACTAACTCATGTGTTCCCTTTAGTGAACACTAATGAGTGTTGCAAGGTGTTGCCCAAGGGATTCGGTGGTCCGTGCATACTTGGTAACCATTGGAACTGGCTACTCCTGTCAAAATCACTGCCCCATGGCAATACGCTAGTTGCTGTCACAGTCAACCCTCTTTCTTCCACGGGGGGTGACAGCAAGACAGACGTATATATACATATATATATATATATATATATATATATATATATATATATATATCTTCTATAAGGTATTTTTGGCCTTCTATAGAGCATGAAGATGTTACTCGTAAAATTTGTAGTCAAAAGGAATTTTGTTTTCTCCTAATAACATATTAAATGTGCATATGTTTACCATATGTGCTTTTTTTTTCCAGATCACAAAATATTAGTTATTTTGTGAATAGACGCAGTCCACATGTGTGAAGCAACCTTCGAAGTCCTGCTTCGACCCCAAGCCTGTCATAAATTTGTCAATACAAATACCCAATGTCATGCAATTAGAGTAGAAATGTTTCAGCATTACGGAGTCTTAACACTGACCTGTTTGAAGACTTAAACCAGTGCTTTCAATTACGTATTTATTGAACAGAACAGATTTCATACCATTTTATTAACAGAACAAGATCATTTAAAGACAGATAGTTAATGATCTGAAGTACTTAGAAACACGATAAATAAATCCTTTCAATGTCATAAGGGTAGTTATTTCTATATTAATATAGTTCAGCCACTAAAATCATCCTATATTATAATTCACTATGTTTGTCAGAAGCCGTCATGCGCAGTAGAGACTGCCCGCTCTGCAGTCATGTGCTGTACTGAGCGGGCAGCCGCGGCTGATACTGAGCGGAGCCCTCCAAATTCATACCGGAGTCCTCTCTGCTCACCTTCCTGGGTCCACTTGGTTCCAGGAAGGTGCACAGAGAGGACTACGGTTTGAATTTGGAGCGCCCTGCTCCGTATCAGCTGCGGCATGTTTGGGCAGTCAGTATTGCGCATGACTGCAGCACCACCAGTGAGAAGAGAGGCTATGGTCACCATCTGAGGTTGCTGCGTTGCACTGTGGTCCATGTACACGGGCTTTAAAACTAGTTACTAATAATGTACTGGAATAGTTTAGTACTAAAACCTAGAAATGACCTGGAGTAATGCACACTCAATACCTTATACTTCATACTAGAATATATAAAAAGTCTTCGTTTGTTTTCTACGGTCTAAAATCAAGTCTTACATATCTTCTCTGGTTAACATAGTAACATATTTGATGAGGCTGAAAAAAGACATTCGTCCATCAAGTACAGCCATGCCAAAAACACCCCGGTTGCTTCCATTGTTGTCTTTTCCAGGGCTGCCTGCTCCCATTAGCATAACAAACTTTACTCTCTGAGTGCCAAAAGGGTACGCAATGCATTGTTCCCCATCTGGCACTCAAAGGTTAATAGGTGTCTGCGAAGTTACAGTTCAGGATTGTCTGTAAATGGCCTGGTATAATCTAGCAACCCTTTTTGAATACAACAGAGGTGTATGTTAACCTTAGTAAATTAGCGTCATTAGGTCTTGTCTTTCATTACATACCACATAATTAAAATCAACCAAATGTTGTCTGAATAAGACAATGTACAAATGCATTAAATTTTTGATTGTCATGGAGGTATACAACACTGGCTCACAGGGGGTTAAAATAGCAAGTTTAGGATGATATTTTATGGACCTAAAATAAAATAAAGCATTTTTACAGATGCTAGCTGGATGTA
The DNA here is from genome assembly GCA_037306005.1 of Rhinophrynus dorsalis. Lineage (NCBI taxonomy): Eukaryota > Metazoa > Chordata > Amphibia > Anura > Rhinophrynidae > Rhinophrynus > Rhinophrynus dorsalis. Next base: position 16,922,098 of record CM074722.1, read on the forward strand.
CGTGATATTTAAAGGAGCAGTAAAATTTTTTTTATGAAAACACATATTTTATAGAGCATTTCCTGTTGAATAAAACAAGGTCACTCTCACTGCTGTCAGGTGTTTTATTCAAAAATATAAATAATCAGGAAGGGAATTTACTGTGTTTACTTCCTGATAGTTCTAACTGACAGGAAGTGAATTTACTGTGTTTATTTCCTGATAGTTCTGACAGGAAGTGACTCAGCATTTTCTATCACATTCTATGGAGAACTGTATGTCTCTGACTTTCCTGACTTTCCTCTCCATTAGAATCAAACAGGAAATCTAATTAGAATTTGACCACTAGAGGGCACTGCTAATGTAAAAAAACATGGGTTTAAACTGTAATAACTCTGGAAATATAAATCTCTTGGCAGTTGGAGTACCCTTATTTTACTCAATAGGAAAATCCCTACAATATATATTTTTTCATAAATAAAAGTTTACTGCTCCTTTAAAGGTCTATCAAACTATTTAATTTTTACTTGTCAGTGTCCTGCAAGCCTAATTTTACTATTAATTAGAAATGCCCCTTTTAAACATTTACTTGTATTTTAATAAACGGTGCTATTGCCTGTATGATCTTGGTGTCTAACAGGGTCACCTGATGGGGGGCAGATTCACTAAGGTGCAATAAACAGGTGATAAAGACATGATAAAGTAAATAAACGCTCCAGTCCCTATGTTATTTTATGGAACCAGTGCAGTAATATTTCTATAAAATGAGAGCTCTTAGTGCATATAGGACATATACAATAATATTGGATTTGGAGAGTTTCTAACACTTTAACTGCTCTTTATCACTTCTTTATCATCCCTTATTGCATCTGCCTTCTTGTGTATTTGCCAAAAGGTCCTCAGTTACAACAGTCTTCTCCTGTACTGTTGCTTCTAGGCTTTTTGTAGACACAGAGGAAACCACGAATTTATAAAACAACTTTGGGTGTGTCCTTGGAGCTCCCACTAGTGGTACAAATGTGCATGCAGTGCAGTAGACTTCATTTGTGTTATAGCCACTTTATAGGATAGAAACATGACAGTTTAGGTGATAGGATATAAAATGTAATCAAATAGAGATAGATAGATAGATAGATAGATAGATAGATAGATAGATAGATAGATAGATAGATAGACAGACAGATAGATAGACATTTGAATTTGTATATATTTTTCATGTGATTAAAGTATATGTTCAATATTTACTACCCTACAAATAAGAAAAGGGATCTTGTCTCCAATAAATGTAAAGTCTGGCTTTATTTGTCTCCATACACGTGCTGATAGTTTTCTTTTTTTTTTTCCTCTTTCACTGTTGTTATCCTTTAACCTGTGTAAGTAGCTTTTTTACCATTTTTTTCTCTATAATATCACATTACAGAAATTTTTGAACTTCACGTATCATGCTTTGTCTCATCTGTTATATTTGAATTTAGTGGCGTTTTCTGTCGCTGAGGATTAAAAATGAATATATAAAAAAGGCTTTTTTTCCAAATGTTCATTAACCCCTTAGTGACCGGCCACGCGCGAGCATGCAGCCGGCACTTAACGAAGGGTTTTTTTTCCCCCCATTATAGCAAATTACTTCCGGGACTTACCAGGTACGTCCTCTGTCACTAAGTGACATTTTTGCATGAATTACTTGGTAAGTCCGTTATCGCGATGGGGTTAAGCCAATTTAATTACATCAAATATACGATAGTGCTATGCGGTAAATATAAAAAGCTGGTTTATAGACCACTGAATGTTGTTAGAAAATGAATTTCGGCAAGAAATAAAACAAAGATTGTTAATCGATTGTATGTAAAGCTATATTTATAAAGGTTTAAATGTAATTGATTAGCAAACTCTGTTAATCAATTATATGTAAATCTATATTTATAAAATACAATATAATATTAATATATTGGAAATAACAGTCCACTCTATCTTGAAGATTTTTTTTTTATCCAGTTGATATTGTAAAATGGTTAGACAATAGTTTTTAGAGAAACAAAACAAAACAAAACAAAAAAAACAGTTTGGGAAATTCCTTATATGTAAACATTTATTCTATATAATATAATTATATAATTAGAATTTTATATTGCAAATAATAGTACACAGTACCTTGTATATGCAGTTTTTTCCTGCTTGATATTTCAAAGTAGCATGACAAAATCTAAATAAATTGAACTTTATATTTTTAGGCATACAGGAATAATATGCTATTTTTATACATCTCATGTTCAATAACCTACAAATTATTTAACCTTTGTTTTTCCTCAGTTCATATTTATTGTTCACTGTTTTTTATATCTGTATACATATATCTTCTTGTCTTCTTAATTTAATACTTTGTGGACTGTCGTGTGAAACTGTATTTTTCAATGTTTTATGTGATTTGTCATTTTGGTGTTAATTTAGAGGGAAATATGACAGTACTGGTATGCTGCTAACTAATAGTTATTAGTTATTAATAGTAACAATTTATCAAAGCAAAGGAATAAACAATTCACCCGTGATATGTTTCCCTGTATCCTGTATTTGTTTTGTTTAATTGTATAGATGAAACCTCCTAAATTTCAAGCTTGCCTCAAAAATTATATTTACAGTTTGCCTCCAAAATTATGTTTATTTATTTTTTTTAAATATCCTGCATTATATGTTTACTATAATATTTGACATGTTCAAATAAAAAGTTTGGTGGCCCATCTATAAACGTAAGCAAAGTCTGAAAATAAACATCCTTTGCTGAAAAAAATAAAAAACAATTACTTTTAGGCATGTAAAAATATAATTTTCTAAAACTGTATGTGTGTGTGAAGCTTTGGCCAAATATCAACTTAAAACAATAGGTTGAATTTTTCACACTTTTTAAATACCTTAATATTCAAAATAAAAATATGCATACTGGAATTTGTTGGGTTTGTTCTTCAGTCTGTTAATTCCCTTGAGTTAAAGGGATAGTAATACTTCGTTTTAACTTTATTTTATTTTGTAGGCATTAAAAAAACATGAAGAATGATATAAGTCTTATCTCTCAAACCTTTATGGTTTATGAGATATTCACAAGCAAAGTTCCCCTCCCGCCCCTTTTACCTAGTGTAAGCCATCTCTTCTCAAATGTGAGTCTGGTTGTATGACAGTACAGATAACAGAAGGGGACAATTTTCTTTGTATGAAAACAATGAAAGCCCTTCCCCCCTTGACAAGTTTTTCAGCTTTTTCCTTTATCTTAATTGAAGATTGTCCCTCTCTGCAGTCTACCTGGGCATCTCCCTTCTGATCTGGTTGAACGGGGGGGGATACTTTGTTTGTGAATATCTCTTAAACCATAAAGGTTTCAGAGATAAGACATATCATTCTTCATGTTTTTTTAATGCCTACAAAATAAAATAAAGTTAAAATGAAGTATTACTATCCCATTAAATATGTTGTATCTGAGTTAATAATATCTGCATATCAAAAATACATTATTGCTCCAGGTATGTAAGTGTTATGTATACCGGTAATATGTCAAATTCCCTCTTGAATATTGCATTCTGTGTTAAATGTTTTTTTCAATGAATTATGTATGTGTGTATATATATATATATATATATATATATATATATATATATATAATTTTTTTTTTTTGAGAAATTAAGACCTTATTTTATTTTTGCAAAATGCATTAAATAGATCACTTACATAAAAAAAAAAACAAAAAAAAAAAAACACAAACGGTCAGGGCTTACTTTTTTCAGGATCTATGAAGAGTTTCATCCTATATAATAATTCGCTAAAACGTGTGTAACGCCACGCCATGCGCAGTAGATACTGTTGCGCGTGCTGCAGTCACGCGCAGTTTAGACTGCCTGCACCACATTTGATACAGAGCTGGACGCTCCGAAGGAGCGTCCAGCTCTGTATCAGCCGCGGTGCGGGCAGTCTCTACTGCGTGTGACTGCCCCATGACCGGGTGGCAGTGGCACTGTGGCCCGTGTAACGTGCTGTTCAACTAGTATTGCTATAAAACAAAGTAGTAGCATCCAGCTCGGTAGCATTTGACATCTTAAGAGGCACAGAATCAGTTTACCTGTGTATAACTAAAGTAGAAATTTTAACCCTTTGAGTGACGGAGGGGGTACACAACTCTCTGCAATGTGTTACCTACCACTCTGGCACAAAAAGGGTTAAATATAATTCAGTTAGAGGATTGGCTGTCACTTTGAAGCTCTTTCTAAATTATACAGAAAATACAGTCATAAGACAAACTCTAGGAGCTAGATATGTTTCAAAATCTTCATAAATGTTTACAACAACCATTAAAGGGATAGTAATACTTCGTTTTATCTTTATTTTATTTTGTATGCATTAAAAAAACATGAAGAACAATATAAGTCTTATCTCTCAAACCTTTATGGTTTGAGAGATATTCACAAGCAGTTTCCCCTCCCACCCCTTTTACCTAGTGTAAGCCATCTCTTCTCAGATGTGGAATGTAGTCCATAGACCAGACAGATAACAGCAGGGGACAATCAGTGTTTTTATTTTATTTTCTATTTTATTTTTTATTTTATGTTAGATTAAAGGGATAGTAATGTTTCATAATAAAAGCAGCTCTAATTAATCATCAAAGTATTTGGACTTTGGAGAGTGTTATTTCAGTTCTGTCAGAGTTGTAGTTCAAGAGTAATTCAATGACAAAGTATCCCCCTCCCACCCCTTTTACTGATGTAACACTGCTCAGCCAGATCAGAAGGGAGGTGCCCAGGTAGACTGCAGAGAGGGACAATCTTCAATTAAGGGAAAAACCTGAAAAACTTGTCAAGGGGGCAGGGCTTTCATTGTTCCCATAGGAAGAAGATTGTCCCTTGCTGTTATCTGTCTGGTGTATGGACTGCATTCCACATCTGATAAGAGATGGGTTACACTAGGTAAAAGGGAGGGGAGGGGAAACTTTGCTTGTGAATATCTCTCAAACCATAAAGGTTTGAGAGAAGGCTTATATCATTCTTTGTGTTTTTTTAATGCCTACAACATAAAATTAAGATAAAACAAAGTATTGCTATCCCTTTAAGAACCAGCAGCAAGCTCTAGCCAACGCAGGGATTCCAGAACAGCATGCAGTCATGCAGGGAGCCCTAAAATCCATGATGGTCCTGGCACATCATGGGTCCTTATCCCACCATCATGGGCCCTTAACTGGTTAGGGTACAGGAAGGGACTGACTGAGCAGGTGCACAGATGCCTCTACGGGAAGATGACTGCCAGTTCATCTCAGAACAAGTTGGATTTCTCAATAATGCCGGACTTATTCAGGGCAAATCTAGTACTCATAAAGGTCAAATGCATATTGACTTGGGAGGCACTTTAATTTGAGTGATAGTTCCGCTTTAAGTACAAAGTATAAGAGGGTCAATTCCGGGGGTTAGCTGAGTGACTACACCACAGGGAAGAGATTTTTTTTTTCTAAAATTGCCATTGATCGAAATGGGGCTTTAACCCTTACAGGGTTAACCTTAAGAATGCTAGGGAAGTCTCCAATTTAAAATTGTTAAAATCCCCATTTAAAAAAAATGGGAATTTTTAGTTGTCCCCTATGATGCAGTTGGTTCACCCCACAATCGATCCTTTTTCTTTGTTCATAACGTGGGAGATTTATAAACATGGAGTTAAGCAAAAAAGAAGAGTCAAAATGGCTGTAAGAGCCTCTTTGATAGTTATAAAATTAAGAACACCAGCGTTTAGGAGGGTTGTAGACCATGGGATACGTTTAAAGTGTTAGTAATGTCCACAAAAAAGTTTTGTGCATTTAGAAGAGCTTAAAAAGCTGAGCTAAATGCAAAAAATGTGTCTCTCAAACCACTATGGTTTAAGAGATACGGGCGTTTAAAGTTTGATCTCTCCTACTGACAGCTGTAACGCTCTCAACAGGAGATCCATGTCGGCCGACACAGAGGCGCTTGAGCAGAGCCGCAATCTTGTTATTTACCATGAATCCCTTCATTGGAATGGTCTAAAATGTGAGCCTGGTTTTCAAGCACTCGTTTTAGACCATTCCAATGAAGGGATTTGTGGTAAATAACAAGATCGCTGCTCTGCTCAAGCGCCTCTGTGTCGGCCGACATGAATCTCCTGCTGACAGCTTTACAGCTGTCAGTAGGAGAGATCAAACTTTAAACGCCCGTATCTCTTAAACCATAGCGGTTTGAGAGATACGGTTTTTGCATTCAAAAAAATATCAGCGTAATAAAGCCATATTTATAAGAATGCCTTAAATGATTTATAAATCGGCCCTCATGTTATCTCCAGCTGTGAGGACAAAAGGAAGGTTCATTAAAAAGTGCTAGGAACATCTTTTATAAATCTCCCTCAAAGTCTTTAGTCTCTTCTGTCTTTTAAATTACACTTTAACTCCTCGAATGCTAAGGACCTCTCCAACAAAATGTGTTGGAGGCACCGCTTGCACCTAAGAGGTAAATACAATTTATCGCCAATACTTTGCATTCCATATATACTTTGCAATCTATAATAATTTCCCATGAACCCTTTGATCGAGCAACTGGCGTCCAACGCGTTGCTCCACAATGCACTGGACACCCTCGATGGCATCTGAAATGAAGGATGTCCATTTTGTACCAAGAGACAATTAATATCAAAAGGTTTTATCTACAAAGTAAAAGAAGATCAGTTCAAATCATGGGTTCTTCAGCATAATCTTTATTAAAACAACATTTACTAAGATAATTCAGATTCTGGCCATAAATAATGTAGGGTCCTGACTTCAAAGCATATAAATCTGAAGATATGGTATTTATTAATCCTCGTTAAAGTGCATGATTACTTCATATTGTTTACTTGTGCAACATGTCTTTATGGGAGAGCAATCTTTAATTATGTAGGCTTCAGTTAATCACCGCTACAAATCAGATTGTCACCAAAAACTAAAACCGTCTCGAACTTCAGCATTGGCAACCGATAAACACTGATTTATCTTTCAGACGAGTCCAATTCAACACATGCAAGCAGTTTATAGAGCAAAATATATGTTGCACAAATACAGGGCTCTTTCAGGGAACATATTAACAATACTTAAAGTAATAACCATCTGGCAGCATTAAAAAGCCATAAGCCAAAGACAAAGTGTTTTTGTTTAATGGAACATTCCTGAATGAACCATATGAACAAAGAAAGTAGAGAAATTCTGTGGCAAGTCAACTGCTTTATATGGAGCAAGTAAAAATTCCCAAAGCTCCCTTTAATTAAAAGGAACAGTATTTATTATGAAAACCTACATGTTCTAGAGCTTATTCTGTTGACTAAAATCTGACAACAGTTCAAATTGTCAGGAAGTGAATTACAGGGTGATTACTTCCTGGAAGTTCAAGCTGACAAGAAGTGACTCAGCAGTCTCTATCATATTCTATGGAAAACGGTTTGTCAGTGACTCACTTCTCCCACAGAGTGCAACAGAATAGCTTCTTGGAATCTGAATGATGGAGACATCTGCTGGAGCCATTGCTTCACAATGTGTTAGAGACCTTTCCAGCTTTCATGGAGACACAGTAATGTTTTTAATGAAAAAATACATTCAGTATTTTATTGCTGGTGGTACTCCTTCTGCTCGTAGATTTTTCATTCAAAATTTACTACCGCTACCAAAATAAAAGATAAAGAAAGGCACCAAGTCACCTTATTTTTGGTGGACAAAGTGGCAGTGTACACATCATTGTTCAGAGTCACTGATAAAAGTTGCTGGGTCACTGACAAAATATACAGAGTCACTGACTTGCCATTTCCATGCTGAACATCAGTTCTCTTACATACTGCTAGGCAGTGGTTTCCAATATTTTCTTGCACAAGTCAAGATACATCTAACTCTCAGTCTGGAATTTTCAAGGCAACACTAACAATTTAAATAATTTGTAAAGGGATAATGAAGGGTACCAATACATGAATGTAATTATTTTTAGGTCTTACAAACAGAAAGACAAAAACAATGTGCTAGGCATAACAATTTTCATAAAGAAACACTTTAACCTAAGCTGTTTGTAGGGCACACTTAGAACAGAATTCACACCTCAGGCCCCCCTGAACAAGGCACTTTAGGTGCAAATTCCACACCACCACTCCTCATATGAGCCAGCCCACAGTCCCATCCAATGTTTCCTAGCACAGAAAATACCCATAACCTGTGACACGCCAAGGTGTCATGGAACCCTGGTTGATAACCACTGCTATACAGAGCCATCAACCGGGTGATATACTAAAAAATATTGGTGGGAATCTCGAGCAAACCTACTTCACTAAAGAGAACATATACAATTTTTTATTTATTTCAGTTTTTTTTTAAATAAACAAATGCTGGAAAGCTTTCCAACGCATTTTGCAGCAATGTGTTAACATCCTCTAGTATTACAGGTTGAAAACGTGTTTTGCCTGAATCATTTGGTAAAAAAAAAAAATGTTGTTTTTCAGAGAAAACAAAATTAGTTTACAGGTTCTTTCGGATTGTCAGAATTTCATTGGAAAAATTAGTTGCCGGAAAAAATTATTTCAGTAATGGTACACAAAAATAACAGCACAACAAAAGATCTAAATCATCCATATAGATAATGGAGAAATGAAGGTAACCTATCTCTACGGTGAGACTGGGAAAATAGGAATACATAATTATATGTACAATAGCATCTAATACGGATGAAGATGGGGACAAAGACAGACAGATGCACTGGTGGATATTGGTGGTGAGCGGATGGGTAATTCTGTTGAGAGGAGATTTTACCAAGAACAGAGACATTTGGTGAGAGCATATCATGGAATTATTTCCATATTCGAGAACTAGAGAACATGTTGATTGGTGATCTCTCAGTTGTTATTCTTCTAAGCACACTAGAACAATGGAGAAATGATTTCCACGTTAGCGTGATCTAGTTGTTTACCATGCAAACAAATGAATGAATGAACGTTTGAATGAATCTGCACCTAAAAAAGATCTGTCTTTCATTATTCTGAGACATCGTGAACCGTGCCATTTGTTTGTCTTTCAAATCCAAATCTCATGAACAGCGTCATTTTTGTCTATTAAACAGGTCAAAAGCCCCATTTTTACCAATTATAATTTGGTGAATTTTTATTTTTTTCTTATAATGCAGTTGCTTTGTTCCAGAATTGTGCCATATTTATTAGTACATCAGTCCCAGAGAATCACGTGCTTCCCTAGAGTACATTATATAAAAACAATTGCTTTTGGTCACTAGTTGGTGCTGTTGATAGAGTTAAAAAAAATGAGATATAATAACTTGTGAATTAAATATCTCCCAGTAGTTGCAGTAATGTTTCAGTCAGCAGGAAAAAACAAAATTTAAAATGTAATTCTTCAGATTTATTACAGTTTAAAATCCTGCTTTTTAAATTAACAGTACCTTCTAGAGGTCAGATTCCAATTAGTTATTCTGTTGCATTCTCTGGAAGAGGTGACTCACTGACAAACAGTTCTCCATAGAACAGGACAGAAACTACTGAGTCATTTCCTGTTCATTAGAACTTTCAGGAAGTAATCACACTGTATTTCACTTCCTGACAATTTGAACCATTATAACTTTAGAATAAAACAACTGACAGCAGTGGGAGTTCCTTTGTTTTACACAGCTGGAAAAGACCTATATCATATAATGGTTTTCATAAAAAATTCACTGCTCCTTTAAATCAATGGATATAGTTATTTGCCTTTTGTGGCACAGTTTATTTGCTCCAGAAATGCTTCAATTTTCTTTATACATATGGCCGTATATGTTTAATCCTACAGTTTCTGCCATTTGTCCAACATCATTGTCTTTTAAAGCAGCAAATTTTGTATTTGTTTTACACTAAATTTTCACAGCTTCTTATACCGTTTAAAGCCTTTGATGACCGATGATTTCTTTTTAATACCCAGCTTGCCGATGACCAGGGGATGGTTTTGATGACGACTGTTGCCATGCCCGTGTTTAGTAAGCAGAACGAGACGGTAAGTATCAGTGCTGTGTACCAAAAACAAGAGATCTGTTTATTCTGTGTATCGCTTAACCCTTTGAGCGCCAGAAAGGTAATGCTTTGGATTTTCCTCTCCGGCTCTCAAAGGGTTAAGTGCATGACTTTCTGACGGACCTTTTTTGTTGGCAATGCACCTGTTTTATGGGCGTATAGAGTTAAAGGGATAGTAATACTTTGTTTTAACTTTATTTTATTTTGTAGGCATTAAAAAAACATGAAGAACGATATAAGTCTTATCTCTCAAACCTTTATGGTTTGAGAGATATTCACAAGCAAAGTTTCCCCTCCCGCCCCTTTTACCTAGTGTAAGCCATCTCTTCTCAGATGTGGAATCCAGTCCATAGACCAGACAGATAACAGAAGGGGACAATCTTCTTCCTATGAGAACAATGAAAGCCCTGCCCCCAGGTTTTTCCCTAATCTTAATTGAAGATATTCACTCTCTGCAGTCTACCTGGGCACCTCCCTTCTGATCTGGCTGAACAGTGTTACATCAGTAAAAGTACTCTTGTACTACAACTCTGACAGAATTGATATAACACTCTCCAAAGTCCAAATACCATGATGATTAATTAGAGCTGCTTTTATTATGAAACATTACTAGCCCTTTAACCCTTTGAGAGCCAGAGGGGTGCCAAATACATTGCAAAGCAATGAATTGGACACCCCCTGGCACTCAAAGGGTTAAAGTGTAAGTAGCACCTCCTAATAACAGCCCCCCCCACACTCCAACTCTGACCATACTATGTCCAGAAATATACTAATGACCCTGATGAATTTTGGCCTTTTTTTTGTTCCAGAGATAACGGGCTGGATTCAAATGCAGGTGGTAATTATCTCTGCTTTTATCTCCTGCTATCCCCATTAGACTTCAATCGGAACATTTTTTATAAAACAGGAGGTAACATTTATCTCCTGCATTTGAATCCAGCCCAACATCTTCACCAGTGTGGATTTATGTCAGTGGAGGTAGACATGACAGCTGCCGGCAGTTTCTATTTACACTGAAACAGGCAGAGATTTCAGGGGTGCACAATATGTTACAAGCAATGCTTTGCACACCTCTCTGGGGCTTAACCCCTTAAGTACAAGCCGTGCGGGTGCACAACCATCACTTAAGGACCACGGAGCATTTTTTTTTTCTTATCGGAATCAGAGGTCTCTGAGCAGCGTGCAGCCGTGCGGGGACCCCTAAAGTCCATGACATACATGTATGTCATGGGTCCTTCAGGTACGTTCACCCCATGAAGTACATGTATGTCCTTGGTCCTTAAGGGGTTAAAGATTTAAGATTAGCATGCACAGTGGGTGGGGTTTGTGTGCTGCAGTCCTGCTGTTAGAAATCATGTCTGCCTCCATAGATATGACATCTAGGACTGATCTGATAGAAATGATTTCCAGGTGCAAGGAAAAACAAAGAGCGTATTGCTTGTACGAAAGCACAAGGAGGAAATTCATAGGGGTCATTAGAATTTTTGGCCCTAGTATGAAAAGTGGGTGGTTGTTATTCGGAGTTACTTCTCCTCCTTTAATAAAAAGCTAGCTGTTACAATGTAACATTAAATATATGCTAAATATTTATGTTTTGTAATCTCCTGCTTACAATGTGTTGAATACATCTCTAGTAATCAAGAAGTGAAACCATTTCAGTGCCAGAGAGGTATCCAATGCATTGTGCTGCATACAGGTATAAATAATATACAGCGGCTGTAGGACTCACAATAACTTGGGTGATGACCTGGGTGATGGCCTGGGTGCAGGATAAGAAAGCAGGAATATAGCTGAAAAAAAAAACAAAACTCAAAAGATCCAAAACAGATTTTTGGAAGTGTAAACATTTTGGTATCCTAATGAAACTTTGCCTTTTATTTGGCGGCCAAGAGGACAGCACATTCATAATGTCTCATGGTTCAAAAGAGCTACATCAGAATCTTACCTGCATGAAAACAGCGAGATTCTGATATCGCAGGCTTAAGTGGCTGTGATGTATAGTTCAAAGCCCTGTGTATGTCCTTTTCATTCCTTTGCTGATTTTCTGTCTCTCCGTGTTGGTGCGGTCTCCCTGTGCTGAGCAGGACACAATTTGAAGGATTGTAAACATATCCACTAAATCAGCATAACTTACAATTCCTTTAAGTGTAACCCAAGAGTGTTTGTGAATTATAGGAGTTGTAGTCCAACTTGTTTTAGACTATGCATTGCTACAAGTGTGATCATTAGTTCCCTTACACTTGGTTCATAAGAAAATATCGGACGAGATGTTCAAAAAGTCTTCACAATGAAAAACTTGTTGGATCATGAGTTGGTGGTAAAAGAAGGACAATATTTTCAGAAGTAAATCCATCACGTTTGAAAATTCATCTAAAGAATTAAAAATGACGGTAAGAAGATCTCACTGAACATTGCCGTTAAAAATTCTGATCTTAAAAATTGTCAGCACGGGGAGACCGTATGTATGAAGTGTAAGGGAACTAATTTTCATGCTGGAGAAATTCAGGTGTCGCTCTTTCAAACCATGTAACATTGTGAATGCGCTGTTTTTTTGTCGCCAAATAAAAGGCGACATTTCCATAGTGAACAAAATCTTTTGGTACTCACTGGAACCTTTATCAACCATGAAACGTGAAACATTGGCACTACAATAAATCTGGTTTGTGATATTTTTGCACAATGTGAAAGGCAGTGTTGTTTTTTTCTACTATAAATAATATAAGATAACAGAATACACATTATTAGAGCTCAATCTCGTTTTTATTATTTTTTTATCGAAATTTAACTCTGTAAACATGTCACTTTATGATACTGTTGGTATTGCTATCTATTGAGAGCTTTTGGTTGACTTTAAAAAACAGTTTTGCTCTGTAATATCTTTTGAATGAGAAATCTAAAACTCTGCAAAGAAATGTGTTCGAAACCCCTTCTGGCACTCAAAAGGCTAAATATGTAGTGGAATATTTTTTATACTGGTTCTGATATGGAGCAAAGAACTACAGTATGTAAGGGAGATTTACATGTAAATAGGGTTACAATATATTAATGGAAGATTTCAGTCAATGAGTTATAACAACCATTCCGTTTCCTACACCGCAGTGATTGTACACTACAATCATAATAGTGAATGAATGAACAATATAAACATGAATTAATAATCATAATAGTGAATGAATGAGCAATACAAACATGAATTAATAATCATAATAGTGAATGAATGAACAATATAAATATGGTTACATTGGACGTCCTTTCACCGATGGCACTTTATGACATTGTTTAAAAAGGAGTTACATATAAAATTGTATGTATTTTCCTAATGATCAATGTACACAAAGTATTTATAAATTGTGCAGGCCAATTATTTTTCACAAATAGAAAATGATATATTTTTTCAGACTAAAATAACCCTCAAGTGGATAAGTTTGTAGATGGTATTTGTAATGTATACTTCATTCAATAAATGTATAATGACTCAAATACCAGAACACATGTATAGTCATTTCTAAATATCAAAGAACATGAAATACAATTACAATTTTATGTAAGTTACCACTTGTAAAACAAAAGCTAAAGGATCGGTAACGGTTCTGGGAAAGGGTCTGAAAAAGTGAACAGCATTACCAGAAAGCTGTGGGAAATTATCTCCAATAGCCTAAAACTCTAATTTTTCCTCATCCCTCCTGCAGATCACTGTGATCTGCAGGGTTGTTGTCTAATGCCAGTGCTTCTCTGAGTGCTTCTAGGAGATTGCAGTCCTCTCTATTGAAGCCTCTTACAGTAGAATGCCTCGGCACAGGATAGTACAGAAATGTCTGTTCATCTCCCAGAAGCACTTGGGATGCAAAGAATATTGCAAGGTTTTAAGCTATAGATTTCAATAACTTCCAGATATCTTCCGTCACAGTTAAAAAAGCCCCATCCAAAAACACTTCTCCTCTTTAGTATAATAAAAAAATACTTTCTGAATATAAATGTCACATAACCCCTGAAGATAAGTAACAGGTTTGAAAAAAGGATATGACATGCACTGAGTAACTAACCTGCAGTACTTGCAGTCTACAGTGCAAGTCAACCATAAAGCATGTAATCAATAGATTATGACTCACAAACTGAGCGGACCTGATACCCTCATACAAGTTTAGCTTGTTTTACAGAGGATTAAAATCTGCTTGTATGTTATAATAACTATTTTTCTGTAAAATAAATATTTTTTGAGAAATTATCCTTTATGATTTTGTGACACTTTCTGTGAACACTTTCAGTGTCAGAGAGCTATGCAATCATTGCAAAAGCAATGTGTTGCGTAGCGCTCTGTCACTGAAGGGGTTAACTCCCTGATCAGTGTGCTAATTAGTTATGTTCAGGACTAGTGTTGAGCGAGCATGCTCGGCCGATGCTCGGATCGGCTCGAGCATCGCTCTGCTCGGCACATGGCGGTACTCGTCGAGTACCGCCATGTGCTCGCCCGCCATGTTCGGGTGGCGGGGATCTGTGCCGGAGGAGGCACAGATCTGAAGACGCTCCGCTGGACCACCAGGGACTGGAGGTACGGGGGCATTGCGGAGATGAAGGGGGACAGTGTGGAGATGAAGGGGGACATTGTGGAAGAGGGGCATAGCGGAGATGAAGGGGGACATTGTGGAAGAGGGGCATAGACTCTATGCCCCTCTTCCACAATGTCCCCCTTCATCTCCGCTATGCCCCTCTTCCACAATGTCCCCCTTCATCTCCGCTATGCCCCTCTTCCACAATGTCCCCCTTCATCTCCTCTATGCCCCTCTTCCACAATGTCCCCCTTCATCTCCGCTATGCCCCTCTTCCACAATGTCCCCCTTCATCTCCGCTATGCCCCTCTTCCACAATGTCCCCCTTCATCTCCGCTATGCCCGTCTTCCACAATGTCCCCCTTCATCTCCTCTATGCCCCTCTTCCACAATGTCCCCCTTCATCTCCGCTATGCCCCTCTTCCACAATGTCCCCCTTCATCTCCGCTATGCCCCTCTTCCACAATGTCCCCCTTCATCTCCTCTATGCCATAGAGGAGATGAAGGGGGACATTGTGGAAGAGGGGCATAGCGGAGATGAAGGGGGACATTGTGGAAGAGGGGCATAGAGGAGATGAAGGGGGACATTGCGGAGATGAAGGGGGGCATTGACCAGGCACCCTCCCCTCATCAGAGCAGGGGGTGCCTGGTGTAATGCTCGTGTCGCCCCATTCTATTCAATGGGGCTCGGGTGCTCGGCCGAGCACTCGAGCCTCAGGGGGTGCTCGGTCAGAGCACCCGAGCACCCGAGCATCGGGGTGCTCGCTCAACACTATTCAGGACCAAACTAACCACTCACTGTGCTATTAGACACATTCCCAGTGCATGGATTTAGCCAAGATTTATTCCTAGAAGAGTGTGTGTGTGGTAATACAAAGCCCACCAAAGAAATCAATTTGCATAACGTGCCATGTTATACCACCAACATATAAATGTTAATTACTCAAAAACTATTTATATTACAAATAAGTGCAACAAATAGGCAATTTTTAATTTTCTTTAAAGGGATAGTAATACTTAAGTATTACTAATCCCCATATTGTAGCCATGGTAAAAAGAATTGAATTGTCCCCAGTGTCACCTCTCAAACCTTTATGGTTTGAGAGTTAACCAAACACAAAGTTCCCCCCTCCCTCCCCCTTCCCTGCAGGGATATCCGGTCTTATTTGCATCAGGCAGCTCTGCAGCAGAGCCGAGATCGCGTTAGTAAAACATAATTATTTCACTGAAATGGTCTTCTACTTGTGCTTTCAAACCAAGCACAAACCAAGCACACATATCTTGGCTCTGCTGCAGAGCTGCAAACCTGTCGTACGACAGGCTTCCCCAGGGCCGGATTTACATCTCAGGAGCCTGTAGGCACAGAAATCTGAAGTGCCTTCCCCCCCTTGGCCATCTCCACTGGACACCTCCACAATGCTCCTAATCTCCACATTGCCCCCATCATCTCCATATTGCCCTCACATTGCCCCATCAGCTCCAACTTGCCCCCCATCAGCTCCACATTGCCCCCATCATCTCCATATTGCCCTCACATTGCCTCCACCATCTCCAACTTGCCCCCATCAGCTGCACATTGCCCCCACCATCTCCATGTTGCCCTCACATTGCTTCCCCCCATTGTCCATTTCCTACCTCCCTGACAGGAGATCTGTCGTCTGTGCCTCCTTTGGCACAGTCCTGTAAGTGCTGGAGCTCCCGCGTGGTCTCCTATTCAGGAATGCAGAGAGCTGGCAGGTGATGTCATCTCCCAGTGCTCTGCATTCCTAAAGTGCTGACGAGGGAGCTCAGCGCTTACAGGACTGTGCCAAAGGAGGCACAGACCTGTCCTGTCAGGGAGGTAGGAAATAGACAATGGGAGGGCGACATGGAGTGGGCGCCGGCGCAGCCAGCGAGGTAGCTATTTTTTGTTTTTTTAATTAAAAATAAATAAATAAATAAAAAGAATCCCAATGGCAGGCGCCCCTCGGTGGTGTGCGCCTGTAGGCAGGTGCCTACTTTTCCTTATGACAAATCCGGGCCTGGCCTTTCCCTGCAGTCAGCTACAACTCTGACTTCAAGGAAGGGGGAGGGAGGGGGGAACTTTGCGTATGGTTATCTCTCAAACCCTAAAGGTTTGAGAGATGACACTGGGGACAATTACATTCTTTTTAACATGGCTACAATATGGGAATTAGTAATATTTAAGTATTACTATGCTTTTAAGATTAATTAAACATATCTTAAGGTGACAGGTCCACATTAAAAAGAAAACTGAGACAGATCTTATAAGATGGAAAAACTGAACCACAGAGCTTGCATTCATCAGAATAAATGAATCGCAGAATTTTCAATGCTCAGATAAAGTAAGCAAACTTAAATTCACGCTAACATACCAATAATGATTGAAATAAAAACAGGAACACACCCTAACAGTTTGCAATTCATCAGGACTGAACACGAGACTCTCCAGTAGATTATTAAGCATGGCTCGGTGAAAAAGAAAAAAAATAGGTATTTTTTTCAAATAAATGCCCTTCCCATTTCATTTCTATGAAGCAGGGATGACTTTCCTACCAACAGCACAGACCTAACAGTATTTGTAACTTCCACACTAACTGCCCTTCATCAGGTTCATGAGAAATGAATGCAGAATCATCTTGGAATCAAGTGTAAATAAACTTCCTGGTCAGAAGGACAGAGATCATACTCATTAGTGATAGAGAGGTCTAGAATGACGGTCATGGTATACAGTCACATTGATTTGTAACTCCGTAACATAATGGAACCACAGATTTAAGGATTAATTAACCATTGACAGCCCCAATATTAGTACGATCTGTGTCCTCCGGACATAACATTGTTGTCAGTAGCCCACAGGGCCGGTGCAAGGATTTTTGAATACACAGGCGAAGGTGCATTTTGATGCCCCCCCCCCCGAACTTGCCACAATCCCCTGCCCCCGCCCACATATTTACCTCCACACTCTCCCCATCTCCACAGTGCCCTTTCCACAATGCTCCCTTCGTCTCCACAATGCTCCCTTCATCTCCACAATGCCCCTTCCACATTGCCCCTTCATCTCCACAATGCCCCTTCATCTCCACATTGCCCCTTCCACAATGCCCCCTCAACTCCACATTGCTCCTTCCACAATGCCCCCTCAACTCCACATTGCCCCTTCCACAATGCCCCCTCTTCTCCATAATTCCCCTTCCACAATGCCCCCTCAACTCCATAATTCCACTTCCACAATGCCCCCTCATCTCCATAATTCCCCTTCCACAATGCCCCCTCATCTCCATAATTCCCCTTCACCTCCCTACCTTGAGTCCCTGGTGGTCTAGCGGCGTGCCACAGCTTAGAGCTCTGTGCCTCCTTCGGCACAGAGCTGAGGCTCCCGCGCGCTGCTCTCAGTAATGCAGAGCGCTGGGAGATGATGTCATCTCTCAGCGCTCTGTATTACTACAGAGCCTGGGTCTCTCTGCGGTGTGTAACATAGACGCTACGAGGGAGCGCTGATTTACACTACCAAGCGCTCCCTCGCGGCGTCTATGTGACACACCGCAGGAAAAAAAAAAAAAAAAACACAACTTCCCTCTTTTTGGCGCCCCTCCATTGCGGCGCCCTAAGGCAGCTGCCTGTTCTGCCTTAATGGCAGCGCCGGCCCTGGTAGCCCATTACACTAAACATATGTATGAAACAAGCACAGGGTTATTATGAGACAGAGTAGGTGAGGGCAGAGAGCCTTAATCACCATTTATCCACTGAAATAAAATGAGTGCGAGAAGAAGCATTTCCTTGTGGCTTAGAACTATAGCCTAGAGTTCATTGATAGCATTACACATTTTCCCAAACAAATTATTTTAATAGGAACGTCCTCTACAAAACAAGGAATAACACTTATATACCAGTTTAATCTAGACCTATACTGGACGGAAGAGGAGAAACATTTTCTTAACATAAATAAATGCATGCAAACATACAATCATACATATAAATTGTAATCAATTACATGCATTAAAATAAATTTATGTGGATGATGATAACATCCCATAATAGTATAATATGAAAGTTGATAATTTCCCCAGAGAGGTCTGAGGAGGTAATCAGGGTTCATTGTATAATCCAAGTGTATATTCCTGGCTGTTAAAGGGATAGTAACACTTCGTTTTAACTATTTTATTTTGTAGGCATTAAAAAACACGAAGAAAGATATAAGTCTTATCTCTCAAACCTTTATGGTTTGGGAGATATTCACAAGCAAAGTTTCCCCTCCCCGCCCCTTTTACCTAGTGTAAGCCATCTCTTCTCAGATGTGGAATGCAGTCCATAGACCAGACAGATAACAGAAGTGGACAATCTACTTCCTATGATAACAATGAAAGCCCTGTCCCCCTTGACAAGTTTTTCAGGTTTTTTCCTTATCTTAATTGAAGATTGTCCCTCTCTGCAGTCTACCTGGGCACCTCCCTTCTGATCTGGCTCAGCAGTGTTACATCAGTAAAAGGGGCGGGAGGGGGACACTTTGTCATTGAATTACTCTTGTACTACAACTCTGACAGAATTGAAATAACACTCTCCAAAGTCCAAATACCATGATGATTAATTAGAGCTGCTTTTATTATGAAATGTTACTATCCCTTTAAGGAACACACAGCAAAGCAAACTTTAGGTATTCATCTGCCATGAGAACATTTTTATTACCCTGAAAAAATTGGCGTCACCACGCATTTTAAATATTCTGAGAATTTTTCAGAAGAATCTATTTAAAATTTTTAAAATTCACCAGCTTTCTATAACATAATGTTCCACATTTAAAACATGTTTTCAATGATGAAAAACTGAAAGTCTTGTAGAAAAAAAAGTGAGGGAACTATTTTGAAATATGTATACATTTTTTATTTCTTAACAAACCTATTTTTCAGTAAATGAGGTAGATTAGGTGATAGTCTTCTAGACTCTTCAGAGTGTGCTACATTTTTATAACTTAAGGAAAAATGTTTTATGGATTTAAAACTTTCATCATATTTTGTAAAAATGTCTCAAAATCTTTAATACGTATAAAACAATAGAAACAAATTACATTTGTTTTATTATGCATAATTTCTAGCGAAATATCACATTTAATAGTCTTGCAAAATGTTTGACACTTAATTTGAAAATATTGCAATTTAATTTTTGTATTCTAGGTGTATCACAACATTTTCCTAATATTTAGCAAACAAAAATCCCAGATACAATATTGAAGAGGAAATAAGCCAGCTAACATAATCGAGATCAATTTAAACATGTGTTTCATTAAGTAGATCATAAATAAACCAATCACTTTTTACCTTCAGTGCTCAACTCTAAATGTAATACATTTTATATCAGACCCAGGAAGGGCAGATTTCTTTGGTTAAATGTCAATGTAGTTTAGGTCAAAAACTAAGTTTTACCAAAAAATATACTCTCAGATCTCAAGACCTGGTATAAATGCAGACCTCAGATAATTTACAGTTTTGGCAAACTTTAAGAGTTTTTCAGAACTCTTTGAACTTTTTATCAAAATTTCTCAGAGAACATCTGGCGGCTGTCACAATAACATTTGTAACCATTAAAAATAGAAAGAATAAAATTGATATAAAATTATTCTGGAATGTCCAGCTACACTTTTCACAATTTTAGAAAACCGAAGAAGTTTGATCTACCTTACCTCATAGTTGCTTTTAATTTATTAAAGGAGAAATCTGGAAATGATTGAATGGAATTTTGAATATTTTGAGTTTGTCAGAAATTAATTTTGCAGCTTGGCAAACATTAAACTTTTGCAGATTACAAGACTTTCTATAATGGTTAGATTTCTGCCTTAGGCGTATAAGCCTATAAAATGATCCCTAAATTTAATTTCACATATATATGTACAATTTCAATAAAACAGTAAGAATGTATCCTAGACCATTGTTACATCAACTATATTTTCTTATTAACCATAGCAATATGCCATCTATGGCTTTTCCACTTAAAACAGTTGGCTGTGATAAATTTGATCAAAATTCATGGAATAATTGCAGGCATCAACTTGTCAGTTTTCAGCTGATTTGTTTTAGAAACACATATTTGTTGATTGCTGTTGATATGTTTCTTATGTTTTAAAATGTTTCAGCCAGAGTTGGAAATGACAGCTGTTCTCCCTCATTTGATTTTCCTTCATATTCATCAGTGTCTTTGAAATGTCGGCAGAACAAAGCATTTGGTCATCTGTGTACTTTAATAGATTTATGACAACGTGAAAATAATTAGTGAACGTCTGCAATATTTTACCACTGATTGTTTACCTTCCTAAGAAGCCTGTATTTTTTCATTTCTTATTTTGAACAGAGATCAAAGGGTGTACTTCTAGGTGTGGTAGGCACAGATGTTCCCGTTAAAGAACTTTTAAAGGCTATTCCAAAATATAAGGTAAATCTTCAAAAGTGAATAGTTATGTATTTATGTGATATACACTAATGTTGAGCGAGCGTGCTCGGCCGATGCTCGGATCGGCTCGAGCATCGCTCTGCTCGGCACATGGCGGTACTCGTACGAGTACCGCCATGTGCTCGCCCGACATGTTCGGGTTGCGGGGATCTGTGCCGGAAGAGGCACAGATCCGAAGACGCTCCGCTGGACCACCAGGGAATGGAGGTACAGGGGCATTGCGGAGATGAAGGGGGCATAGCGGAGATGAAGGGGGACATTGTGGAAGAGGGGCATAGACTCTATGCCCCTCTTCCACAATGTCCCCCTTCATCTCCGCTATGCCCGTCTGTCACAATGTGCCCCTTCATCTCCGCTATGCCCCTCTTCCACAATGTCCCCCTTCATCTCCTCTATGCCATAGAGGAGATGAAGGGGGACATTGTGGAAGAGGGGCATAGCGGAGATGAAGGGGGACATTGACCAGGCACCCTCCGCTCATCAGAGCAGGGGGTGCCTGGTTTGATGCTCGAGTGCTCCCATTCATTTGAATGGGGCTCGGGTGCTCGGCCGAGCACTCGAGCAGCAGGGGGTGCTCGGTCAGAGCACCCGAGCACCCGAGCATCGCGGTGCTCGCTCAACACTAATATACACCACACCCACTGATTGAAGGCCAACATAAATTAAGCCTGACAGACACCATCCCAGCTCTTACAGGTGAGTACTGACACTGACAAAAATGTATAGACCTTTTATGCCAAACGAACAAAAGAATATGGAAAAAATAACTCCTTAGACTTAATCAGGAATGTGGGATAAGATATAGGCGTTCAGGTAAAAGTCCACAAGTATTAGACCTTTAAACCTGTTATAAAAATGATGAAACTTCACATTTTCTTTTCATGGGAATAAATATTTCATTCTTTTGTGGTATATTATTCTGATTGTGAATAGAATTGCTAAAACAGTAAAAAATACATACACTAAATAATTATCGACAAAAACAAAAAAATCACAAAAATTGCAAACGTATGGTTCTATTGCTTACACAGTTATTGGTTTAATTTCTGATTATTATTTTGGTTATGTAGATGAAATCATTTTGTGTTATATTTCATTGTGTTTCTTTTTGTGCATTTCAAATATCTAGCTAGAGTTTTTCTGACACTAGAGGACATACTGGCATCATGTATAAATATACACACAATTTTAACTGGTAATAAAATAGCTTTTATATTGTACAGATAAATCCAAACATCAGTGTCAATGGATAATTTTTCATGAATGTAAGAAATAGATATATAACATATTTCTTTCTGGCACGTAGTGGGATACTAACACATCTGATAATATGCCTGTGTGGGCATTTATCAAATATAAACATTGCACATTTTGAAGGCATATTTCTTCAAAATATCCTTTCATTACCTGGTGCTACTTTGCAAATGTCAAAGCTGAATGGTGGGAGCCAAAGGGTTTATGACTTATAACCACCACAGCCAGATGCCATGGAACCATTAACACGGTTAATAACTTAATAACATCATACCTCACTAATCATAGATGGGAATTCAGTCACCTTGGGGGAATTATCACTCCCAGGGATGGGTAAAACTTTCCTCAGAATGATTTAAAGAAGCGTAAAAATTTCTAGTGGAATTCCAGCTTAAAGGGATAGTAATACTTTGTTTTATCTTTATTTTATTTTGTAGGCATTAAAAAAACATGAAGAACGATATAAGTCTTATCTCTCAAACCTTTATGGTTTGAGAGATATTCACAAGCATATTCACAAGTGAAAGTTTCCCCTCCCGTCCCTTTTTCCTAGTGTAAGCCATCTCTTCTCAGATGTGGAATCCAGTCCATAGACCAGACAGATAACAGCAGGGGACAATCTTCTTCCTATGAGAACAATGAAAGCCCTGCCACCCTTGACAAGTTTTTCAGGCTTTTCCCTTATCTTAATTGAAGATTGTCCCTCTCTGCAGTCTACCTGGGCACCTCCCTTCTGATCTGGCTGAGCAGTGTTACATCAGTAAAAGGGGTGGAAGGGGGATACTTTTTCATTGAATTACTCTTGAACTACAACTCTGACAGAATTGAAATAACACTCTTGAAAGTCCAAATACTATGATTAATTAGATCTGCTTTTATTATGAAACATTGCTATCCCATTAAGTATTATTTAAGTATTATTCTTACATTTGTTTTGGTGGGACAAGATGTCATGTTGTTGGGTAGAAAATTTACTTCTATTCATTTTAGTTTTCAGAGAGCATTTAAGTAGAAGAGATAAAAGTTCAGATATATTCACACACACATTCTCTCTCAGTGAAAATGGGAGCTCCAGCCCACCCCTTATCAATTCATACATAGGACATGAGTAACCATGAGGGACATTTTAAAAGTTTTTGTGCCTGTGATCCATAATAGAGTTCCCTTTAGATATTTTTTTTCTGTCAAATATTGCATCAGATTTTCATTGTAGCCAAAAGAATGTCTATGTGCAATTCAGGGAAATATCCGACTGCCATTTGGAGTAAGGAAGGAATTTTTTACCCACTTAATTGGAAAGGGCTTCAATTTTTTTTTGCCTTCCTCTGGATCAAAAAGGGTGATATGTCATGGGCTGAACTTGATGGACCCAGGTCTATTTCAGCCTCATCAACTATGTTACTATGTTACAGTGGTTCTCAAACTGTGCTGCATGGAACTCTGAGGTTCCATGATGTTGTTCAGGGGGTTCCTCAGAACAATTGAACCAATTTAATTGGTAGCAGGAAAGCTATAAAATCTCAGTACTGAGGTATGAGGTGAAGGTTGAACTTGATGGACTTGTGTCTTTTTTCAACCAAATTTACTATGTTACTATGTAATGCATGTAATGGAGAGAGAAGAACAAAGCCAGTGTTCTATGAAGGGACGAGATAATGTGAACAGAACAGTTGTTCCCTATGGTGCAGTGTCTTTGCTCATTTGCTCGATACATAAGGCCCTATAACATAGCCCATTCTACAAAAATTAATAATCAAATTAAATTTCATGATGACAATTACAGTACACGATAACATTTTGCCTAATAATTTAATTTTCCTGCAGTAAAATAAATTGGATACCGATATCATTTTAACTTCTTGAATATTAGAGAGATTTCAAGTCTATGATGAGAAACAAACTGAATATCTCTCTAGCATTCATGCTTTTAATTTATTAAATTTTTGGGCCTCTACCATGAATCCATTTAAATAGATATTCCTCCTTCATTTTGACTTTATTTTTTATTCTGGGGCAAATAAATAAAGTCAGATTGTGTATACTTTTTATTTTTTGTTTTATATTTAAAGGAGCAGTAAACTTTTATTAAATATATATATATTGTAGGGATTTTCCTATTGAGTAAAATAATGGTACTCCCACTGTTGAGAGATTTATATTTCCATTGTTATTACAGTTTAAACCCATGTTTTTTTAAATTAGCAGTGTCCTCTAGTGGTCAAATTCTAATTAGATTTTCTGTTAGATTCTAATGGACAGGAAAGTCAGAAAAGTCAGAGACATACAGTTCTCCATAGAATGTGATAGAAACTGCCTGTCACTTCCTGTCAGTTAGAACTATCAGGAAGTAAACACAGTAAATGCACTTCCTGTCAGTTAGAACTATCAGGAAGTAAATACAGTAGATTCACTTCCTGATTATTTAAACTGCTGTAAATTTAGAATAAAACAACTGACAGCGATGGGAGTGACCTTGTTTTATTCAGCAGAAAAAGATCTATAAAATATTTGTTTTCATAAATAAAAGTTTACTGCTCCTTTAACTTTTTTTGTGCGCTATTGAGGCTACCAGGTTCTCTCTCCCAATGGGAAATATTCTGTCCCTGATGGAAAGCAGAGATAATGGTACCATGTACTGCTAGAAAGGGAAAGATTCACTAAGTGGTGATAAAGCGCTGATAACGTGGAGATGACTTCTCCAGTTTATCACTTCTCCAGTTCCTATATTATTCTATGGAGCCTATTCACTAAGCTGAAGAAATCTTAGTGCATATGCTCCACAGAATGCTGCATAGAATGCAACAACAATACAGCATTATCCATACCAGTTGCTAGGTCACTACACTATTACTTTGGGCAAGCATAGATAAGCTGCTTTATATATTGCTAGCCAATTCATGTTTCTATTTGAAAATAAGACACACCTAAAAATAAGTCACCAATCTTTTTGAAAAAAAAAAAAAAAAAAACATTTAGGCAAAACAAGATTTCAGTGAAAATTTGGAATGCATTTCTTACATAAAGCTTAAAGGGATAGTAATACTTTGTTTTATCTTTATTTTATTTTGTAGGCATTAAAAAAACATGAAGAACCATATAAGTCTTATCTCTCAAACCTTTATGGTTTGAGAGATATTCACAAGCAAAGTTTCTCCTCCCGCCCCTTTTACCTAGTGTAAGCCATCTCTTCTCAGATGTGGAATCCAGTCCATACACCAGACAGATAACAGCAGGGGACAATCTTCTTCCTATGAGAACAATGAAATCCCTGCCCCCCTTGACAAGCTTTTCAGGTTTTTTCCTTATCTTAATTGAAGATTGTCCCTCTCTGCAGTCTGCCTGGGCACCTCCCTTCTGATCTGGCTGAGCAGTGTTACATCAGTGAAAAGGGATGGGAGGGGGATACTTTGTCCATGAATTACTCTTGAACTACAACTCTGACAGAATTGAAATAACACTCTTCAAAGTCCAAATACTATGATTAATTAGATCTGCTTTTATTATGAAACATCACTATCCCTTTAACAGTGGAAACCAGGCCCTGGTTCCTGTGCTCGTAAGGCACAGACATTCCCACCAGTGCTGCTGACAATGGGCACTGATCATCTGCAAATGCAGCAGCTGTTTACTTTCTGCAGACAGAGTCTCTCCCATTTTTTTGTGCTCTGAAATGGCCAGTGTATATACACTATAGTTCAAAAGTTTGGGGTCACTTAGAAATGTCCTTGTTTTTGAAAGAAAAGCAAATCTTGTCCATTACAATAACATCCAATGGATCAGAAATACAATGTAGACATCATTAATGGTGTAAATGACTATTGTAGCTGGAAACTGCTGATTTTTAATGGAATATCTACATTTGCTGCAAATGGAGGATTCTTTGACGAAAGCGAAGTTTGGCGGACACAATTATCATTTAAATTAAAAATAATTATTTCTAACCTTGTCAACATCTTGACTGTATTTTCTATTCATTTTGCAACTTATTTGATGTATGTTTTCATGGGAAACAAGGGAATTTCTGAAGTGACCCCAAGATTTTTGACGGTAGTGTGTGTATATGTGCATGTATATGGTGACTACTATAAAATCTCAGGTATAATACGCACCTGTGTATAATACACAGGTGTATATCATATCCAAGATTTTAGGTGAAAATAAGAGTATGTATAATACACACCCTTTCCCCCTTTATAAAAAAAATATGAGGGCTGCCAGATATCTTTCCTCTCTCCCCCCAACACAATCCGCTTGCATAAATTAATGCTTACTTTGACTGGAGTTGACATTTTCCCTGTGGGTGGCATACTTGCATTTGCCACCTGCTTCCTTCAATGCCCTGACAGAATCTTCCGCCGCTAGCCAATGGTAATACCCTTTGAGGATCTCAAGGTCCCCCAGGGTAATACCATAGGTGGAAGGTCCTGACAGCGCATTGAAGGAAGCGGACTGCTTGCATTTGCAAGGGAAGATGTCGACTCCAGTGAAAGTATGCATTATTTAATGCAAGCGGATGGTGTTGGTGGGAAAGAGGGAAGAGATCTGTCAGCCCTCTTTTTTTTTATTGCTGCAAAAATTCTTGTGTATCATACGCACCCCACAATTCACATAAGGTGAAGAGGAGTAAAATTGTGCGTACATATATTATATACATATATTATATGTATGTATTGTCCATTTGCAGAATCATTACATTCATTAAGAAAGAGGACTATCTCTTTAAAACAAAAGGATTCCGTTCCAGCAGTACATTTGAGAACCACTGTATCAAGGCCGTATGTGCAAAAGAAAAGTAAAAGAATTTTGAAGTGGATTATAGGAAAGACATAAAAAATGCATAGGATCGAAATTGAGCTTTTAACCCCTTGAATGCAAGTGAGGTCTCCAACGCACTGCTTCCTCGCTAGCATTCAAAGGGTTAAAAAATTTACGTTTTAGAGAAGTTTAGGAATTTTTATTTTTCCCCTATTTTTCCCCTGTGGAGCAGTTAAACTGCTCCAGAATTCCACCACTTTTCTTTTGAACAAAAGCTCCTCAGTGTATTGCAAATCATAAACACCATTCGTTTTGGGGATATTTATTGTCGAAAGATCTGCAGCTATTTTAGGTAATTGCACATTAAATACAGACCAGATTTCGTTCCCTTCTGTTTTAATCATATACCCTAATAAAGTAGCTGGTGGTTAGCTTTGTTTCATAACGTTTTACTGACTTATTGGATAATCGATTTCATCTCATAATAAAAATGATTTTTAGAGGTGTTGCTACAGAATATAAACAACTAGAAAATGTGTGCTTTCTATTTAATCTCCCTTTTTCACGTCTGTTGTTTCTGCTACAAGTTAAATAAAATCTTACACTCCAGCGTTAGGGAAAAACAGATGGGG
The DNA here is from genome assembly GCA_037306005.1 of Rhinophrynus dorsalis. Classification (NCBI taxonomy): domain Eukaryota; kingdom Metazoa; phylum Chordata; class Amphibia; order Anura; family Rhinophrynidae; genus Rhinophrynus; species Rhinophrynus dorsalis. Next base: position 16,949,738 of record CM074722.1, read on the forward strand.
GTGGGGGAAGAAACGGACAGAATACAGGTGTTCTGTCGATTGGAGCTCGCTCACAGCGTTATAAACTGCACGTGCGTTTTTCCACGTGGCGTTCCCCATCAAAATCTTGCGTTTTAACCCTTTGTGTGTCAGAGAGGTATCCGACGCATTGCGCTGCAATGAGTTCAATACTTCTCTGGCACTCAAAGGGTAAAAAATAACTGAACCTCACATAAACAAGCTTGAGATATAATTTTGAATAGAGAAATCACATGGTCTTATAAGCATTCCCCAGTACATTACAATTGGCAGACGATATTAACCCCTTAGTGATCGGCCTCGTGCACACGCAGCCGTCACTTAACGCCCGGCTAAGAATTTTTTTTTTTAATTATTACAGAGTCCCCAAATGGCGTGCAGCCGCGCGGGGACCTAGACTTCCGGGACGTACATGTACGTCCTCTGTCACTAAGTGACAGTTTTTGTGGGATTTACATGTACGTCCATTGTTGGGAAGCAGTTAACCCTTTGAGGGCCAGAAGGGTACGCAACACATTGCAAAGCAATGCATGGAGTACCCCTCTGGTCCTCAAAGGGTTAATGTTGAGTATTAATGTTGTCTTTTGTTCAAGAGATAACATCTACAATCAGTTTCCGTACGTCAAGTCCATGGAGGCGGACATGACAGTTGCTGAAAGGGCCACAGGACTCAAACTTCACCCACTGCACATGATAATCTGGACCATTAAGTATTAAGTAGGCTCATGCCTCTTCCCTAATTCAGTTTGAAAAAAGCTTCCAGCAACTTTCATCCCCACTTCTATCGACTTTTCATCCAGGACTGATTGAAAATATTATCTTTTTCACAAAAGCAAAAGAATAAAACATTAAGGGTCCATTAGGATTTTCTGGTCATAAGAAAAGTGGTGGAGTTATTATTACAAGGTGTTATTTATCCTTTAAATGCATACATGTTTGTTTCTAAAGTCCATCATTATTTTGATCCATAGTATCTTCATCAGGATTTACATCACAGTTACAGAACACTTATAATATTCAGGCCACTGTGGTTTGGATATGCAAGGGCCAATCATTTACCCTGTATAGTAACATCTGGCGGAATGCATGAAATGTGCGCATGCACTGAAGGCATTGTTCATGCACAGATAGATATTGCGCATGTTGTAATCCAGGAAGCCTTATAATTAACTCTTTTAGGGACAATCATTTTCCCTGTATAGTAACATTTGGTGGAATGCATGAAACATGCGCATGCTCTGAATTCATTGTTATGCGCAGATAGATATTGCTCATGTTGTAATCCAGGAAGCCGTATAACAAACGCTTCTTGAATTGCGCTTGAAAAATTAGCTTTCAAGACAAAACTACACAGACGTATAAAATCGGTTGCAAAAGCATAGCCGCAATTTGGCTCATTCGCTATTCCACTCAGACGGGTTTGTTAATTCGGACTACGCCTAAAAAGAAAAAAAAATATTCGCAGCTGTTCGCTAATCTTGATTTTTCATGCACAATTTAACAAAATCATGCTCAAACCAATTTGCAAGTAGTTTTCACACTGGAGATAGCGATTGCACATATTTCCTGCATTCCGCCAATTGCATATAACGGGAAGGGCAGGAATAGGGGTAGGACTAATAAAGTTTTCTACAGCTCATTGATACATTGTAGAATTCCGAACAAGCCAGAAACGCGGCGTATTCATCATTAACCCTTTGAGTGTCATAGAGCTCTGACACTCAGAGGGTTAACTGGGAAAAGAGAATAAGATCAAGAGGAATTCTTCAAAACTAATCAGCCTCAATTTGAAAGTAATATCCACTTGTATCAATTCACAAGTAATACATTGTCTCTAATTTTATATTACCCGCTATGACATATCTTGTTTCGTTTCTTTGTTTTAGCTTGGAATTCATGGTTATGCTTTTGCAATTACAAACAACGGATATATACTGACTCACCCAGAGCTCAGGCCGCTGGTAAGTTTCACTTAATATTAAGTAACATTTGCATTATTTGTTTCTGTAAGAAAGAATAAGACGTTATGATGTTGATATAATTATCAGATGGATGTTATGTTGCATTGTTAACGGGCAAGTATTATGGATGATATTTCTAACTGTGCAGAGGTTTAGACAGTTCAGAGTGTGGCCTTCCTCAGACTTTCTTGTGTAGACAATGAACTGAAAGATGTTTTCTAGATGAAAAGACGTAACATGAGGAATAGTAGCAAGTAAAATCAGAGATTCAGTGTGGATTGACTGGACCAATACCCACAATACACTGGTTCCAGACTCCCTGGTCCGTCCAGCCCCTATGGAGGGGGCAAATGTAGGGGGGTTGCGCCCACTGCGTACGCCCATGGTTCCAGTCTAATTGATTTAGAACAAATAGTCACTCTCATATACACGCTCACACTCAGATATGTATACACTCTTGCAAAGTCACACACAAACACACACTCACAGTCGTGCACACACAATTACACTCACGGTCACTCATTTCAGATACGTGCACAAATTACCTCTCTCTCTCTCATACACACACACATGCACACACACAAACACACACATACGCATGCTCACACATACTCATGCACAAGCAAACACAATTACACTCACTAATTTCAGATATGCAGACACACCCTCTCTCGCTCTCTCTCTCTCACACACACTTGCATAAGCACAAACGCACATACACAAGCACACACACATGCACACACACACACACACATGCACATACACACACACATACAAGCATGCACATAGGCATACACATAAACAGTTAAAGGGCTTAAAGAATTAAATATGCTGATACAGCACAATCTTCATGAATCATGTAAATAGTGCTATATCAGAGGACTTTCTACTCTAGGATCAGACCTGCCAGTGAGGCTGGAGTTTCATTGTGAGCCTGGGAGGACCACTGGGGTGTACAAAGCAGATCTGAAAAGAACCCCCCAATACATACTTGTTAGTACTGTGGGAAGAGATGAAAATCCAAGACTGAAGTCTCACACTTCATCTTCCTTTCATGCTCAATGCAAGTCTCCATTGACCATTGTTGGGTAACCTGAGGGCTGCCAGCTGTTCAGGACTACAATTTTTGCGATCCCCAATCTGCCATTGGTTGCTCAGTACTGCTTTAGAGTTTCTACATTGGGCTTGAAAGCCTGACAAAGTGTGAACTGTGCACTCAACCCAGGACGTTGTGGCTGACTCAGAGGATTTCTGATAGTAGCCAATTTGGTACTGCAACGAGCAGACATTGGCTTTTTCCTAAGACTGTTCCCATAGGAGAAGACTTAGTAAAATGTGATAACTGCAGCGCTCTAGTCTTACTTACATCAGCGGTTCTCCAACTGTGTTCAGTGGAACCCCAGGCTTTCAGGACATTTTTCAAGGGTTGCCCAGAACATATGTACATAATGGAGGACAGGGGAACAAAGCAAACATTTCATGACTGCCAACTGACATCTGAAAGGCTGAGTTTGCAAACAAGCAAAAATGATGACAAGGAGCCCTGCTTCACACCTTTTCTTGGGCAGTTATTAGTTCCATAGTCTGAAGTAATATCATTTTTTTATATTTCTCACTGATCACTGGGTCAGAGGCACAGCAGAGACCCTGCCATTCCCCAGATTCAAGGTTCCCCAGAAAGTGTACGCTGCACATCCACTATCGACTTACATTTTCTACAGTTGTGGTCAGGGCTTACGGGATGTTAATTGATGAGGAGTACAAATTGAAGGCAATGGCATAAGAAACTGAGTGGCATAACCTGGGTCCTAGCGACCCGGTACAGATGACGATGTGGCCGGCCTGATTGGAGGGCTGGCCAAGTAAGTGTAAAAATAAGGAAGGGGTGGGAAGAGGTGGGGGACAAGCGGTAGGCGTCGCTCCGTAGGAGAGGCTGCCAGGCTTAAGAACCCTGCAGCCCCTCCCACAAATACGGGCTCAGCCCGTACACTTAGTGTATCCCTGACATTTTGTCCAAGCATTTGCAGGGCAGAAAGCAATCTTTTTTTTTTTCATCACTGTACTCATAATAAAGTATGAATGGATAAAAGCTACAATGTATATAGTGAAAAATATTAAAGGGGAAGTGAAACCTCCTAATTACTCTGGCCAGAAAATCCTAATAGACCCTATGAGTTTTGCTCTTGTGCCTTTTTGTTCATGAGATAACAGGCTGGATTCTATTACAGGAGATAAATGTTAACACCTGTTTTATCAAAAAATGTTCCCACTGAAGTCCATGGAGAAACCTAAAGATAAAAGCAGAGGTAAAATTAGCACCTACAATAGAATCCAGCCCAACAACTTCATTCAGTCCTGGAGGTCATGTTCACAGAGCTTGTTGCATATGGTAATATGTACCCTCTAACCCTTTGAGTGCAGGTATCCACAACACAATGCATTGTGGATACCTCTCTGGCTCTCCTAGGGTCAAGGACCAGAAGGATGTTCATTGTGGTCCTTAAAGTTTCAAATAGGCTAATGGATTCTGCCTGCTTCAAGATGAAAAAACTGCAAGGAACTAACATGTCTGCCCCCATGGATCTAACACCCAGCACTGATTGAAGACGTTATCTCTTAAAGAAAAATAAAAGGACAAAATTCACAGAGGCCATTAGGATATTCTGGCCATAATAAAGTAAGTGGAGGTTATTATTAGGAGGGGTCCTGTTTTAGTAATGTTTCTCAGGCTGTACTTCATCGGTTTTGCCAGAAGACATTTTAGCAGGTCCTGTGCTTTACTGGAATGTTATTTAATTTTTCTCTTTTTGTTTATGGAAATGTTAGTATTACATTCAGCACACATTCTACACGTGACGTGCAGTGTATATGATGGAGAGGATGACTGATCGTCTTGGAGAAAAAAGAAAGTTATATAGCACAGGAACAGTGTTTATACGAATGATCAAATTATGTATATGTAAAGCTGTTTCATATCGAAGCAGATTCCCGTAGCAGAGTGGAAATGCATACATTAATGTAGTTATGCGTATCAATTTACGTTGAAATATGATGATGTATGTTCCCTTTGTTTAAAAAGTACATAAACACCTGCAGACCGAAAACAAACGTTGCACAAATATCTCATCGTGTCACTGAAATCGCATAAACAAGTCAATATTCCCTCCACTACTTGGACCAGCGTCAATATCTTTCCCTTCGACTACTCAATGTTTAGTTGTGTGTATATGAATGTTCGAGAGTAGTGTTTAAATAACAAAAAAATGTAAACTGTTCTGATTTTTTTTTTGTTTTGTTTCTAAGGAAATCCCGCTTTAGGCAAATCTAGGCATAAACAAAATATTTTGTAAGCAGTTCAGATGGGTCAAATCTCAAGAATGACAATCTGAACTGTGTTGGATGAGGTCAGATCTTCATTGTAGTCATTCATCCAACCAGTTTAACCCCTCAGAGGGTTTAAGGGGAAGTGACACCTCCTAATATTACCACACACCCACACTTAATTTACTATGACAAGAAAATCCTAATGGCCCTTATTAATTATGCCATTTTACCTTTGTTCAAGAGATAACGTCTTCAATCAATCCTGGATGCCATACCCATGGAGGTAGATATGACAGTTGCTAACAAGTAGGAATGGGCAAAAATTTTTGCCTCAAACCAAAATTGGTGAAAAATGGCACTTGCCACCTGATGGAAAATTTCCTGTGAAAAGTGCAGATTTTCTGCTTTTTTTCCACCTAGCTCACTGCATTGAAATCAGTGGGAACAATGGCTTTACATACAACACATATCAAATTGTATTTAATTTCCCACAAGCCTGGTAGAAAAGGGGTCTGAGGAGGGTGTCTGTGTTGGTGGAGGCTGGGGAAAGAATGAGATGAACAGTGATTTTTTTGGGGGGTGTTTTATGGGATTGGAGAGACAGTCACTAACAAATAAATGAAATGAAAAATAAAATAAGAAATTGGTATATAACATGACATAGACAGGAACCCCTTGATGTAAGCTGTGACTGGGACAGACTGATACATGCTACAGTATTTTGTAGATGATGATTTGTTGGACTTAATTGATTGAAAAATGCATTCATTGTTTGTGGAATTCTGTTCTGTAATTGATTGACTTGAAGTGCAGTTACAGTTTGAGCAAGACTGTTGTTCTGGAACTGATTAGAACTACATTTTCAGTCCTGAATTCTATTGTTCTGGAATTGATTGGAATTCATTTACAGTATGAGGAATTCTGATCTGTAATCAATTAGAACCACATTTTCAGTGTGGAATTCTATTGTTCTGGAATTCAATGGAAGTGCTTTCACAGTTTGAGGCATTGTGTTGTCCTGGAATTAAATACAACGCAATTTGCAGTCTGGAATTCTGTTGTCCTGGAATTGATTGGAAGTGCATTTACAATATGAGGAATACTGATCAGTAATCGATTAGAAATACATTTTCAGCCTTGTTTTCAGTCTGATTGAAAAGTGTAATCTCTCTGGAATTCTGCTCTGTAATTGATTGGGAGTGAATTCACTGTTTGTGGAATTCTGTTCTGTAATTGATTGGAAGTGAATTCACTGATTAAGGAATTCTGTTGCTCTAGAATTGACTGGAACTGCATTAATTGAGGAATTACTTTGCTGGAATTGACTTGAAGTGCAGTTACAGTTTGAGCAAGACTGTTGTTCTGGAACTGATTAGAACTACATTTTCAGTCCTGAATTCTATTGTTCTGGAATTGATTGGAATGCATTTACAGTATGAGGAATTCTGATCTGTAATCGATTAGAACCACATTTTCAGTGTGGAATTCTATTGTTCTGGAATTAAATGGAAGTGCTTTCACAGTTTGAGGCATTTTGTTGTTCTGGAATTAATTACAACTTAATTTGCAGTCTGGAATTCTGTTGTTCTGTAACTGATTGGAAATGCAATTACAGTTTGAGGAAGTTTGCTATATAATCGATTAGGAGTAAATTTGCAGTCTGGAAAGTTGTTGTTCTGGAAATGATTGTAAGTATATTTACACTTTGAGACATTTTGGTTTTCTACAATTCATTGGAACTACATTTACAGTCTGAAGCGTTCTGTTGCTTTGAAATTGATTGTAAGTGCATTAACGTTTGAAGCATTCTGTTTTCTGGAATTGATAGAAACTGCATTTATAGTCTGAGGCCTTCTGTTTTTCTGGAATTCATTGGAACTAAATTTACAGTCTGGAATTCTGTTGTGATGGAATTGAATTGAAGTGAGAAATTCTGATCTGTAATTGATTAGAACTACATTTTCAGTCTAGAATGTTGTTTCTGAAATTGATTGGAAGTGCACTCACAGTTTGAGTCCTTCTGTTGTTCTTTAATTGATTACAACTTCATTTACAGTCTGGAATGCTGTTGTTCTGGAACTGATTGGAAGTGCATTTACTCTTTGAGATATTCTGTTCTGGAATTTAATGGAAGTGCATTTACTCTTTGAGGCATTTTGTTCTGGAATGTATTCTGTTCTGGGACTTTCAGACATTTTGTTGTTCTATAATTAATTGGAAGTGCATTTACACTTTTAGGCATTCTGTTCTGGAATTGAGTGGAAGTGCATTTCACTTTGAGGAATTTTGTTGTTCTGGAATTGATTGGAAGTGCATTTATACTTAGATGAATTCTGTTCTAGAATTGATTGGAGATGCATTTACACTTAGAGGAATTCTGTTCTGGAATCAATTGGAGATGCATTTACATTTTGAGAAATTCTGTTGTTCTGGAATCGATTGGAGGTGCACTTACGTTTTGAGGAATTTTGCTCTGGAATCGATTGGAAGCGCAATTAAACTTTGGGTAATTCTGTTGTTCTGGAATCAATTCAAAGCACATTTACACATTCAGGAATTCTGTTCTGGAATCAATTGGAGGTACATTTACACTTTAAGGAATTCTGTTCTGGAATCGATTGGAGATGCATTTTGAGAAATTCTGTTGTTCTGGAATCGATTGGGGGTGCATTTACATTTTGAGGAATTTTGTTCTGGAATCGATTGGAAGTGCATTTACGCTATGAGGAATTCTGTTCTGGAATCGGTTGGAAGTGCATTTACGCTATGAGGAATTCTGTTCTGGAATCGGTTGGAAGTGCATTTACGCTATGAGGAATTCTGTTCTGGAATCGATTGGAAGTGCATTTACACTATGAGGAATTCTGTTCTGGAATCGGTTGGAAGTGCATTTACGCTATGAGGAATTCTGTTCTGGAATCGGTTGGAAGTGCATTTACACTTGGAGGAATTCTGTTCTGGAACTGATTGACAGTTCGAGACATTATTTTGCCCTGTGCCTTGTTTCTTGTTATGTACTCACAAGGCACAGAGGAACACAACGTAAATTAACTTTATTCCTCTCCACATACTATAAGGGAGGTATTCAGGGGTTGCTCATGTTAAAGTATTACCGGGAGAAAGTGCACCGTTATGTAAAATATCAAAATGATAAAGAGGCCTCCAATGTTTCTCGAATCAATGCGTTTGAGACCTCTCTAGCATTCAGGGGCTAAAATCCACATTTAAAACTTTGATACCCCTCTGGCACTCAAAGGGTTAACTCAGTCAGTAGTTGGGGAATCCCCCCCCCATCCCGGTGCAGCTGGTTTGCTCCAAGATTGCATCTCTTTGAGTGCCAGAAGGGTATGCAATGCATTGCGTAACCCTCTGCCACTCAAGGAGTAAAACAAAGTCCATCTGTATGGCTATACCAGTCATTCTCTGCTGCAGGTCTCGGGACTCACCCACAACTCAGGTTTTTTGGATATCTGTAATAAAGCACAGACAGCTCAATCACAGTGACAGAGGCACTGATTACTCACCTGCTGTCACACAGGGAAATCCTTAAAGGGATTGTAATACTTCATTTTATCTTCATGTTTTTTTAATGCCTTTAATGGTTTGAGAGATATTCACAAGCAAAGTTTCCCCTCCCACCCCTTTTACCTAGTGTAAGCCATCTCTTCTCAGATGTGGAATCCAGTCCATAGACCAGACAGATAACAGAAGGAGACAATCTTCTTCCTATGAGAACAATGAAAGCCCTGCCCCCCTTGACAAGTTTTTCAGGTTTTTCCCTTATCTTAATTGAAGATTGTCCCTCTCTGCAGTCTACCTGGGCACCTCCCTTCTGATCTGGCTGAGCAGTGTTACATCAGTAAAAGGGGTGGGAGGGGGATACTTTGTCATTGATTTACTCTTGAACTATAACTCTGACAGAATTGAAATAACACTCTCCAAAGTCCAAATACTGTGATGATTAATTAGAGCTGCTTTTATTATGAAACATTACTATCCCTTTAACTCCTGTTTGCTCAGGCAGTGGTAAAGGCAGAATTTTTGGTACTTAGGCGATAGGCAGGAACCGCACAAAAAAATCAATTCAAGTATTTATTTTAGGGATGCTATTGTACTAAGATTTGGAGAAACCGAGCAGAAAATTATCTGTATCATAGTCAAGGCTAGATTTACATCCTAGTATCTCTAAGTACCCTTAGCTCTGCCAAAGACAACAGCCCACTCCTCACATGACTCCGCCCCAGTCCCATTCACTGTTTTGGTTCACAGAAAATACCCTTGGCCTAAAATAAGCAAAAATTAAAAAAAGCTTTGGTCCACAATGCATTGGAGAACTCTCTAACACCCAAGGGGTATAAAACTGGTGTAGGAGCACTGAGATTGCAATGACCACACCCACAATTCAGAATGTGGGTGCGGTCATCACAGCTAGAGACTCCACCCCTCAAAATTTGGAACTCTAGACAGTTGCCTACTCTGCTTATTAGGAAATGTGGCCCTGACCATAGTGGACAAACAAAACTATGCATTGATTTAAAGTGGAACTAGCACCTTATTACAACTCAGGTGAATATGAAAGCGTTTTCAAAGTCATGTCTATTTATGTCAGCCATTTTTTATTTAAAACAATAGTTTATGAGATATGTAGCATTATTTATCTTGCAGTTTATGCAAATTAGACTGCACTACCTGGCATGCCAGCCACATAATGACATTCTATACTGATCTCCCTTCTAAACAGTACTAGCTCATTTGCATAAATGTGTTCAAATCCAGTCAAGGTGAAGAATGGGCACAGGGGTTACATGGTTGGTTCTCTCCACAATTACTCCACTTTGTCCTAGTTTACCAGCCTCAGTATTTTTAAGAACATGCAAAATCTGTGTTTTATTATTATGTGATTTTCATTGATAAATTATACAGCCATATACATAAATGATACAGCCACATGCAATAAAACAGACAGATTTTCAAATACTTCCTTTGATAACAAGGGCTTGTAATATCCATTTACCTGAAAAATCTCTTATTAATTGGCAGCAGGGTAAATGCATGGATCTGCTCAAAATCTTCTGCTTCCCTGCAGGAAGTTAAAGTTGTGGGGGGAGACTAGAAGAAGGTCACTTTTTAAACAGGGAAACAGATGTTTGATGTATACTGTATGTTAAATTAACAAAAGTGTGTTAATCATTTTCCAATGTTCCAGCAGGTGGCGATGTTGTACTGCAGTGAGATCCTCTCTTTAATCCCATTACAAAATCCCTGTCTCGTTTATTTGATTTTCTGTTTATTCAAACCAGATCTGCCAAAATCTGTGCCTGGTTTGAATTTTTGCTGTGTACTGTGTATAAAGAAATCTAAGCGTGATACTCAATATTCTATGCTGGAAAGAAACTTAAAGTGATAGAATAGCAGTTGAATGGAGACAAATATTTATTGCCCTGGGAAAAAAAAATAAATAAAATTTGGCGATTTAATTCAGTTTGTGCATTTCGGTAAAAAGTGCAATTTTATTGTTTATCTCAAACAATTTCTCATTAAACCTTTTAATGGCCACACGGCTTCACAATGTGTTGTACAGACTCATGGCACTGAAACTGTTAAACATTCTTCTACAGAAGTTATATATAAAAGGTGTCCGATATTTTTTTTTATCATTCAGTATCATTATTATTATCGGTTACTGTTATATTTTATTTGCGGATGCTTTTCTTCAATAAAAGCAGAGATTACATTTATCTCCTCAAAAGTAATTTTGGACATCTTCGGTAAAGGTGTACAATAGGGAGCGGATGTAATGGAGGAATGCATTTTCTGTGCATATACATTGAATTAAAAATTCTTTGCTTGCAGCCATAGGTATGTACCAGTGTTTTAGTGTGCACCAACGAGCATTAAGACTTTAATGTAAGCTATCTCTTAATGTCTCCTCTGTAACATGCAGGAGGATAGCTGAATCCCCTCCCCGAGTTATGAGGAAGGCCATGTACCAAAAGGGGCGCACTTAAGTCACATGGCCCACTGGGCTTGTGGGGAATATCCTGTTGGACCCCTAATGGTCTACCTTTTTATTATTTTGTATGGGTAATGGAATATACCATGGCTACACTGTCAAATGCATATAACCATTCTACAGGGTCCCTTTTTGCTCAATATCTCTGTGCATGTGTATGAATACTGTGTTTGTAGTGTGTGTGTACTGTGCATGTGTACTGTGAGTGAATGTACTGCGTGTGTCTGAGTGTAATGTGTGTTTTCTATTTGCGTGTAAGTGTTTGTGTATTGCACGTGTTTACTGTGGGTGAATGTACTTTGCTTAGTGTGCGCGTCTATTTTCTGTGTGTGTTATGAGTGAATGTACTGTGTCTGTGTGCTGTGAGTGAATGTAATGTGTGTATTTGTGTAGTGTTTGTGTGTATTATGCGTGAATGTACTGTGTGTGTGTATGTGTGCAATGTGTGTGGTTTCTATTTGCGTGTGAGTGTTTGTGTATTGCGCGTGTGTACTGTGAGTGAATGTACTTAACATTGTGTGTGTGTCTATTTTCTGTGTGTGTGTGTGTGTGCTGTGAGTGAATGTACTCTGTGTGTATTGTGAGTGAATATAATGCATGTATGTATGTCGTGTGTGTGTGTTCCATGTGTGTGTACGTGTACTGTATGTGTGTAATGCAAGTGAATGTACTGTACATATATATATATATATATATATATATATATATATATATATATATATATATATTCGCATTTGTGTTTGTTTGCTGTATGTGTTTTTTCTGTGTATGTATGTATGTATGTATGTATGTATATATGGGTGGGGGGATGCCTATGTCTGTGTGTGTTTGTGTATGCCCTGTTTGTTTCTTTACTATGTGTGTCTGTGCACTGTGTGTTTATATTGTTTTTTAGTGTATGTCAGTGTGTTTGTGTATCGTGTGCGTTTGTATACTATGTGTGTGTATATATTTGTGTACTGTGTTGTGTGTGCTTGTCTGTGTACTGTTGGAGTATGTGTATCTGTATGTGTGTTTGTATATGTTTAAGAAAATGAAAGTCCCAGATCTCACAAGTGACGTGTGCATGGAAGTCAGGCAAAGTTAAGTTGGCTGGTACCTCCCTATGATACTGACCCCTGGTCCACCTGCATGTCCCTAGTGTGGGTACCCATGATTTTGGTGCTCTCAGTCGGTGCATTTGCTAAATCACGTGCAAATACACTGACTTGCACTAACCATCAATCTTGTTGTATGTGTTTTTTTTTTTTACCTCCCATACATTATTTGGAAACATCTTGCACTTGGGGTGTATTCATGATCCCAAGCCAAATTCCTTTCTTATCTACAGGTAGTAACTGTCATTAAGAAAATCCATGTTTGTATTGGCAGACGTTAGCAGGTTTCACAATACCCAAACACTAGGGGCTTGAAAACACATATTTAGCTTGACTTGAAGTGTTACTTACAGAGAACACTGTGAAACCAACGTGTGTCTGTGGATATAAATAAGGATCATACATGTCATTTTCTCTTCCCTTCAGCCACCACCATAACAACAACACCCCAGAGCCTTCCCCTTTCCCTTAAAATAAACACTCAGATAACAAACGTATAGCAGCAAATTGTGAGGTCACAGCTTTAATATTTGGAGTTTTGACCTATTTAAGGGAACCCAGAATTACCTTCCCCATTACTGCATGGTTTCTCCAGGTCCTCTAATAGCTTGGGCCACACCTGCAACCAGCAGCTTGCTGCCATGGGAAGTAAAGGGTGAGTCCATTCAAGCAATCACTGCTTCCCCACCTCTGGTGCCACAAACAACCATACAAGGTGAAGTGAACAGGCCCCAGATTTGATCCACCAAGACAGTATTTCCATGCTTCCCATCTACAGTGCTTTAGGCAATTGCCCGTCCTTTGTGCAGGCTGACCTGGCCAAAGTACAAGCCTGCCTGCCTACCCTCACAGTTGGCTATGTCACACTGCCTTGGAAGCGCCATACCCCTTGGGTCACTACTCCTTTCTCCATCTTGATTCTTGCTGGCCAAAGGGTGAACTCTTCACACAGCAGTAGCTTGTGTCTTGATGTCCTGTTATGTAGGGAGGGAGGGAAAAACTACTAAACTGCTTATATGGCTACCGGTAAGCTTAAAGCTAAACATCTCCTCCTTATTTTCCAATTTTACCTACCCACCTACCCCCAGCAGAGGGAGAAGTCCCTCTCTTTGTTCCAGGGTTCCCCCCACACTAAAACAAACATCCATTATGGGGGGGGGGTGCAGTGGGTGAATTTTGGGTGCAATTCAACATCCTCTGCCATTTAAAGGTTGGATACATTTTTTTTCTGGTATCGATATTCTAGACTAATGCCTGCCTAACGTCAACTTCCTATTTACACCCAAAGGTCTCCACTTAACAACAAACGCAGTTAAGGGAGAGCAGTAAACTTATTTTTATGAAAACACGTATCTTATAGAGCTTTTCCTGCTGAATAAAACAAGGGCACTCCTATCGCTGTCAGTTGTTTTATTCAAAATTTAGAGCAGTTCAAATAATCCAGAAGTTAAATTACTGTGTTTACTTCCTGGAAGTTCTAACTGACAGGAAGTGAATCTACTGTGTTTACTTCCTGATAGGTCTAACTGACAGGAAGTGAATTTACTGTGTTTACTTCCTGGTAGTTCTAACTGACAGGAAGTGACTCAGCAGTTTCTATCACATTCTATGGAGAACTGTATGTAACTGATTTTTCTGACTTTCCTCTCCATTAGAATCGAACAGAAAATCGAATTAGAATTTGACCACTAGAGGGCACTGCTAATGTAAAAAAACATGGGTTTAAGCTGTAATAACTCTGGAAATATAAATCTCTCGGCAGTGGGAGTACCCTTATTTTACTCAGTAGGAAAATCCCTACAATATATATTTTTCATAAAAAAGTTTACTGCTCCTTTAAGGGAGAGCAGTGGGGCAGTGCATAGAGATTTGGGTGAGCACTTTTCCTTGTGCAATCTTTAATGCTATGCATTAACCCTTCACAATGTGTTGGGTACACCTCTAACACTTACAGGGTTAAACAAAATGCAAAGCAAACTGGTGAATCCTTACTCCATCTTCCTCCTCATGCTACAGGGCAGACTCCAGATCTTGCTGGCATTAAAGTCTTAAAGGGATAGTAAAACTTAAGATGTAAACAAATATGTGTTGTAAGGTTTATGTCCCCGAATAAAACAAGGGTACTCCCACTGCTGAGAGATATTTTATTAAAAAATTATAACAGCCCAAACTTGAATTTTTTAGGTGCAATATCACAGTGGCCTGAAAATTTACAGTGGTGCTATTGCTACACCATCCTATGGAGATTTATGGTCTACAGACCAGAGCAGTCCATAGGATGGTGTAGCAGCTGCACCACTGTAAATTTTCAGGCCACTGTGATATTGCACCTAAAAATTCAATTTTGAGCTGTAATAACTTTTGAATAAAAACACCTTTCAGCAGTGAGAGTATCCTTGTTTTACTCCGGGAGATAATCCCTACAACATATTTTTTTTACATTTAAATTCTGTGTAGTAAACATTCTGAAGTGCAGCCGCTGACTTTGGAGTCTAACGCCAGCTGAGCTGCACTGGTGGATTCCTATCTTCCCTCAAAGAAGAGATATGCAGGATCATCATACATAGCAGTTTATGGAAGGTGACTGCATGACTGCCTGTCTTGTATATCTGGAGCTATTGGGAATTGCATTGAAGCGATCTGTGAGATTATTAAAGAGCACAGCAGAATAATAGAGATGGGAAAAACTTAAATTGCATTGAAATCATCCTATATAATAATTCACTAGGATGTTTGTCAGAAGCTGTCATGCTCAGTAGAGATGCACGAAGACACAGAATGCTGGGAGCACGGAATGTTGGGAGCACAGAATGCTGAGAGCATGGAATGCTGGGAGCACAGAATGCTGGGAGCACAGAAAGCTGGGAGCATGGAATGCTGGGAGTTCTTTGCTGGGAGCATAGAATGCTGGGATTTCTGTGCTGGGAGCATTCCGTGCTTTTGGGCAGTCTCTACAGTGCATGACTGCATCGGCGGCAGGACGCAGAGCAGGACTGGCCTCTTAACATCACCCAGACCTTGGCCCGTGTACACGGGCTTTTGCACTAGTTGATAATAATTGAATTCCTCTCAGGTGGAGAACTTCCCCCATGTATGCCATCCATGCTAAAGTGTAAATGGGGGTGTCAGTTGTTAGTGTGTGCTTGGGAGGGCAAGGGAATGTAGGTGACTTTTTAATGTGAGACAGTGACCGTAATAAAGGTAGGTGGTCCTTCCTCTCTGAGCTGGCTGAGTCGAAGACTCGACAGACTGAGGGATGGATACTACACAGACAGACCTATCACACTTTCAAGACAAGACATACAGACAACAGATATAACAAATACTTTGTTATTTAAAGGGAGAGTAATGTTTCAAAATAAAAGCAGCTCCAATTAATCTTCATCGTATTTGGGCCATGGAGAGTGTTATTTCAATTCTGTCAGAGTTGTAATTGAAGAGTAATTGAATGATAAAGTATCCCCCTCCTGCCCCTTTTAATCATGTAATACTGCTCACCTCAGAGCATCAAGGTGGTGTCCAGGTGGATTGCAGAGAGGGACAATCATCAATTAGCAAAAGGGAAAAACCTGAAATACCTGTTAAGGGGGCAGGGTTTTCCTTATGCTCACAGTAAGAAGATTGTCCCTTGCTGTGAGCTGTCTGCTCTCAAGAACAGATTTCACATCTGAGGGGAGGTGGCTTACACTAGGTAAAATGGGCCGGAGGGGGATACTTTATCATTCAATTATTCTTGTACTACAACACTGACAGTATTGAAATAACACTCTCTATGGCTCAAATACTATGAAGATTAATTGAAGCTGCTGTTTTTGTGAAACATTACTATCCCTTTAAGCAAACTCAGTCCTATATCCACGCAGATAAGAACGAGATGAGCATATAGTGACATGTGGTGGAGTCAGGTGCTGCACCTGCTGCTGTGTGTTTTGTCCTGTATTGCAAGATGCTGATTCTGAAACTAACAGGTGTATATTGTACTGTACTGTAAAAATTAACACTGCAGTCCTTGGAAAAGAAATAGAATGTTGTTGAAATGTTTACATTGGTATTAAAAGGCTTCATACTACTACTACTACTGCTGAAATTTTTCATATCACTTTTACAAACAGCCTCCTCAAGAGAAGGAGGATCATCGTAATTTATTGTACTAGCTGCAGAAACTATGGAGTAACCATACTACTTTACTACTACCAACACGCCCACGCACTCCTCCTAGTCCTACACTTTTTTCCCTTAAAGGGATCATAATATTTCCATAAGAACCACACTGCAATCCGTCCTTGTAGTGCATACAACTGACCAGTGACATTAGTAATGCTGAATTTGCGCTACGTTCCTTGAAATAATATTATAAACTATCCCTCTCATGCCCCTTTTCAGACTGCCAGGCCACCTGCCCATAGATCTGAAATCCTGTTGCTTGACCGAACATTCAGTATACAGAAAACCCTTCTCCTCTAAACAAAGGAGGGCAGGTTTTTTTGGTATACTGAAAGAAGATTGTCCCATGTCACCATCTGCTTCCACCTCTGAGGCTTGAAGGATGACATAAGTATAAGGGGCGTGAGGGGGACAATTTATAATATCCCCTTACCGCCCGAGGACATACATGTACGTCCCGAGCGGATGTCCCAGGTGGACAGAGGACGTACATGAACGTCCTGGAAGTCATTTTAGAAAATGAGAAAAAATGTTCGGTGGGTGTTAAGTGCCGGCAGCGTGCGAGCAGCCGGTCACTAAGGGGATATTATTTCAAGGGATCAGTTGTATGCACTACAATGATGGATTTCAGTGTTGTTCGTATGGAAGCTTTACTATCCCTTTAACCTGCCCTTAGCATGTTTGGTGGATATGACAGTAGATATTGTAAAGTATAAGACAGAGCGTTTAGTGTGTGGAGTGATGATCCTTCTGTTGTTGGCTGTCTAAAAATAATGTATGATGTATATCTTCATCTCTTGTATGTGTTATTCTCAGCCCCTGCTCAGGTGTAGGATCTCCTGATTTTCTATCACCAATCAGACAAAATATTTTTTTAAACTGACCCTGTCTGCATCTGTCAATGTTACTGTCTAACCATCAAACTCACGCTTCCTACAGCCATAGGCAACTTCTGATTCCCATCTCTGTCTGTCTGCCTCTAAACTATTGTTTCCATAGTGGAAGAAGATTTAGTAGTGAGATCAATTGCTTCATCAGACAGTGACAGAGACTCCCAGGCAAACCCTAGTAGTCAGTGTACTATAAAGTAGAAGGATTTTTTTTTCAGACTTTAAAAAGAATATGAAATTAGTAGGGAAGAAGCAGATGATGTTGCAAATTACCTAATTATTAATGATGATGTTGATTTAGAATATGTCTTTTCATTCTCCAGCCCTTTTTCCTCTGATAAAGCAGAGACTGAGATCGATGATGACATAGCAAAAGTGTAGCTCTCTGAAAGGAAAAGGCTCAATATTTTACCAATGAAAAGGAACAACATGTCCATTTATAATGACATCATCAGAATCACTACTTGCAAGTCCAACCTTCACCCAGTTACACACACACACACACACACACACACACACACACACACACACACACACACTCTATTCTTGACTAATTAGAAACACAGGTTAACATCCACAACCATATAAGTGCTTCTGCTGCTGTTTGAATTGCAGAACAATGCCACCTAATACTACTACTATTACAACATCTAGGTCTTGTAGTAGTGGTAACCGCTCAGGAAACCCGCAGTCTACGAAATCTCCAGTATGGACATACTTTACCCACAATCCATAAATGAAATATTCCTTGCAAGAGTGTAACAACCTGTCCTACTCTTATCACCACCTTGCAATGGAGATTCCTACCAGCCTGCTACAAGTTTTTCAAGGCTTATGTTGGTTGCTTTAAGCCTCAACCTTCTAACAATTTTTCAAGGCTTATGTGGCCATAGGACTCAGCCTGCTAAGAACATTTCCTTGCAACTGTGGATTTCTCCACTGCAGTACTCAGTAGTAGTAGAATTGCAGAGGGAATCATAGCTGCCATATAAAGCATGGGAAGAAAAAATGACTTTTTACCAATCTCTGGAGAATAATGTTGAATAAAGTGCATTAACAGATTTGTGTTTGGAACAATATCCAAAATTGCTTGTTTTGTGACCTGTGATGATCACACAGACAGGCAGAGAAGAACATACAATACAGCTCAGTGGGGCAATGGACACTAGACAAGAGCATGCCGCTCATCCCAGTCTATATTCTCCAATATAATGCTAATCTGGGGTCAGTATCCCAAGGCAGAGTATGCCAGCCATTCCTTTTAGCTGATCACAATGATAAGCTTGTGTATGAGCAGGTCATTTGACTTTAGATAAGTGGTCTGCCTGCTTGAACAATGATAGAAGTCACCAGCCAATCAGGCAGCAGAAAGGTATACACTCGGAATGGAATTCATGCACTAAAAGTTCTCAGTGCAGAGATTTCATTTCAGAATCTTGTTCTTTGTTCTAATGACTCAGTGCTTTGATGAAGCATTGTAAAGAGTCCATTGGATATATAAGTATATATTTTATGGAACACATTTTGTATATATCTTTCAAGATATGCCCTGCTCATTTATTTAATTACTAGTTTTAAAGCCCGTGTACATGGGCCAACACTGGTGGTGCTGTAGTCATTCTCAGTACAGAGTGCCAGCGCCACGGCTGATACTGATACTGAGTGGGGCGCTTCGAATTCAGACCGGAGTCCACTCCATATCAGCTGCGGCATTTGCAGTCTGTACTGGGCATGACTGCAGCGAGCGTAGCCGTCTCTACTGCGCATGACGGCTTCTGACAAACATCCTTAGCGAATTATAATATATGATTTTTAAAATTATATTCAATTTTATTTTATATTATTTTTTATTTTATATGGCTACCCCAAAAACAATCCCAACATCTCTCCATCAGGAATGACGACAACAGATTAATGCTGTGGATCCCGAGCAGGGATAATTATCTCTGCTTGCAAGTCAGACCTTGTATAAGCATTGTTGTGACCAGAAGAATTCATGAATACCTTTATTACTTATGTTCCTAACAAGATTGAATATACATTGTTGCACTATCAAGAACTCTCTTGACTTTTTCCTTGTTTCTATGCATGTGCCACTTGGGAGATTGAGAGAATAGAGAGAGCATCCAGGGACTGAGCACCAGGGTGATTTGTATACTGCTACTGTCGACAGATACACTTACACTTACACCCAATAGCACTTACACATTCTGTGTCCTACCTACCTTCCTCTAGACTGTAAGCTGTCACGAGCAGGGCCCTCTGATCCTTCTGTTCTCCACATATGATTTGTACTATTTAATACCTCTTTATGTCTATCCCCTATTGTAAAGCACTGCGGAATAAGTTGGCGCTATATAAATAAAGATTATTATTATTATTATTATTATTATTATTGACCCAGAAATATGTGTGTGTTGGCATTGGCATATCCTACTTGCCAACCACTCCCTTTGTGAGAATACACCTGAAGGGTGTTTGGTGATGGTCACAGATATTTTGTATCATTGATACACAAAGGGTCGCCACCATTGTTTTCTCCCGTTCTTCTATGGCAAATGGGAGATATGGACCCTTAATATGTCTTCAAGAGGGACATTTGGGAGGTACTGACCCCTAATATCTCCTAAAGAGGGACACTTGGGAGGCATGGACCCCTAATGTCTCCTAAAGAGGGATACTTGGGAGGCATGGACCCCTAATATCTCCTAAAGAGGGATACTTGGGAGGCATGGACCCCTAATATCTCCTAAAGAGGGACACTTGGGTGGTATGGACCCTTAATATCTCCTAAAGATGGACACTTGGGAGGTATGGACCCCTAATATTTCCTAAAGAGGGACATTTGGGAGCTACGGACCCCTAATATCTCCTAAAGAGGGACACTTTGGAGGCATGGACCCCTAATATCTCCTAAAGAGGACACTTGGGAGGTATGGATCCCTAATATCTCCTAAAGAGGGACACTTGGGAGGTATGTACCCCTAATATCTCCTAAAGAGGGACACTTGGGAGGTATGGAGCACTAATATCTCCTAAAGAGGGGCACTTGGGAGGTATGGATCCCTAATATCTCCTAAAGAGGGACACTTGGGAGGTATGGAGCACTAATATCTCCTAAAGAGAGACACTTAGGAGGTATGGACCCCTAATATCTCCTAAAGAGGAACACTTGGGAGGTATGGATCCCTAATATCTCCTAAAGAGGACACTTGATAGGTATGGACCCCTAATATCTCCTAAAGAAGGACACTTGGGAGGTCTGGACCCATAACATCTCCTAAAGAAGGACACCTGGGAGGTATGGACCCATAATATCTCCTAAAGAGGGACACTTGGGAGGTATGGAGCACTAATATCTCCTAAAGAGAGACACTTAGGAGGTATGGACCCCTAATATCTCCTAAAGAGGGACACTTGGGAGGTATGGATCCCTAATATCTCCTAAAGAGGACACTTGATAGGTATGGACCCCTAATATCTCCTAAAGAAGGACACTAGGGAGGTATGGACCCATAATATCTCCTAAAGAAGGACACCTGGGAGGTATGGACCCATAATATCTCCTAAAGAGGGACACTTGGGAGGTATGGAGCACTAATATCTCCTAAAGAGAGACACTTAGGAGGTATGGACCCCTAATATCTCCTAAAGAGGGACACCTGGGAGGTACGGACCCCTAATATTTCCTAAAGAGGGACATTTGGGAGGTACGGACTCCTAATATCTCCTAAAGAGGGACACTTGGGAGGTATGGACCCCTAATATCTCCTAAAGAGGGACACTTGGGAGGTATGGAGCACTAATATCTCCTAAAGCGAGACACTTAGGAGGCATGAACCCCTAATATCTCCTATAGAGGGAGACTTGGGAAGCATGGACCCCCTAATATCTCCTAAAGAGTGACTGTCCCGACTAAATATGGACACTTGGGAGGTCTGTTAGCTTAAACTATAATCGTGCTGCAAAACTCAGGGACAGTAACATTATTCCTCTTTACACTACAAGACAAGGAACCTTGGGTGTTATTCACCCTTGCTCTGAAGTGTTAAAATAGTGGTGAAGTCAAAACGTAAGTTCATTGTTACTTTAATTTTGACAACGTATGTGTTACAAGCGGTGAGATAAACACGTCCAAAAATATTCATTTTCATGATATATATCACGTAGGATGATTTACCAGATAGAAAACTATAGCTAATTCAGAATTCTTCTCACACCCGGCCCCGCACAGACATTATAAGGACATCTGAAAGTGCTTAATGCACAGAATGTAGTAATTTGACATGCAAACCGGTGTTAAAAATTTTACTTTCTAAATTCATATGCTTATATTTTAAATAAAGTATTAGCATAATCTCTTCTTGCTATAAAGTCTTTAACAAAATGGTTCTAATGTGAAGGCTGCAGTAATTTATTTTTTTTTATTGGCTTAAGTAACGTTTTCTAACATACACATGTTTACAATGTGTAATTGCACATTCAGTTGGAACCTGCAGAAACAGTTGAGGTAATGATTTAGTTTTGTGGTTTTGTTTCTGTCTTGAGCTAAATTATTTTTTTTTTTCGGCTTAACACATTTTTCTTTTTTTACTTACGATTAACCCTTTTTGTGCCAGAGGGATAGCCAACGCATCAAAAGGTTACAGATGTAATTATATTGAACAGTACGGTGTCTGTTGACCCTTTGAGCAATGTAATGTAAGTTGCAGCCAATGCGAGGAAATGAAGGGAATAGGCTGATTAAAAACTGTACATTTATTAACAAACAAAAGTTTCAAAAAGATGAAAGGTATGGCCTAACGCGTTTTGTGAGCCTGACGCTCGCTACCACAGGAAAGTATTATTTGCTTACTGTATATTTTTCAAGAACATAGTGCCATATTCAAAAAGCTAAAAATTAGCCATTGTAGACAAACAAACATCGCAAAAGCTCCTATTGATTTAAATGAGGTCTTCAGTGCATTGCTGTCACTGAGGGGGGAATAGGAACCCATGTAGCCTGGGCACTGGTTCAGTTGCTGTGGTGCGATGCTAGAGAGTGACTCTTGGGTGTGGTAACGGCGTGCCAGGTACTCCCTTGCTGCAGCCGAAGCTGGGTAAAGGTAGGTACTCCCTTGATGCAGTCGAAGCTGGGTAAAGGTGCTGGTCTTGAAACCAGATTGAACCCATTTGAGTCAGAGTGCAACTAGGATGGGAGTAACTGGAAATGGCTGAGAACCAGGACAGAAGACCAGGAGGTCACAATCGGAATGGTCAGCCAAGCCAGGGTCAGGAAGCCAGAAGTCACAATCAGAATGGTCAACCAATCCGGGGTCAGGAAGCCAGAAGTCACAATCACAATGGTCAGCCAATCCAGGGTCAGGAAGTCAGAAGTTACAATCAGAATGATCAGCCAATCCGGGGTCAGGAAGCCATAAGTCTCAATCAGAATGGTCAGCCAATCCGGGGTCAGGAAGCCATAAGTCTCAATCAGAATGGTCAGCCAATCC
The DNA here is from genome assembly GCA_037306005.1 of Rhinophrynus dorsalis. Classification (NCBI taxonomy): domain Eukaryota; kingdom Metazoa; phylum Chordata; class Amphibia; order Anura; family Rhinophrynidae; genus Rhinophrynus; species Rhinophrynus dorsalis. The sequence goes on from CM074722.1 coordinate 16,972,697, forward strand.
GGGGTCAGGAAGCCAGAAGTCAAAATCAGAATGCTCAGAAAACCACCAACTAACTAGCTTGTGGAGCGGGCAGGGAACAGAGTCATGGCTGAGTTTAAATATGGCATTCATCCAATCGGAAGGAGGCTAGATGAGAGCTCGTAATGGGCTGAAGGACTTTGCCCTATCAAAGGGCACTACAGAAGGGGCTCATCTGAGCATCCGCATGGCAGTGGAACAGCTGAATGAGTACAGAAGCGGGTAGGAGAAAGAGTGAGGAAGCATGCGCAGAAAGCAGAACCCATCACCGACCTCGGCTGCGACACCAAGGCAGCGACCGCGGAGATGACAATTGCTTCACAAGTCTGAATAGGTAAAACAGCTGCAATTAATTTTGTGGATTAATAGAATTGTGGCACAACCTTTATAAATAATAACATCTGGCAGATTGGTAAGCATCTCGAATAATGCCCCACACACATCCAAACTCCTAGGGGGCAAAAAAGTGAACCACAACAAGTTCTATACTCCCCTGTATAGAAAAAAGAAAATCTTGAATAAAGAATGAATAATCCCACAATATTCAAAATCAAAACTTTTTAATCTAAAATTGTGTAATCAGATAAACCGGAATAATAAATAAAATATAAAAATATAAAAAAAACCCAGAACAATGCAATCCCATAAATGTTCACAAGTAAAGAATATCAAATATGTAACATATTGTACCTCCAGAGGTGTCATAAAGCCAAAAATCCCAGATCAAATGCCACCAGTCTCCCTGGATACCAATAAGTTTACAATAAGTTAAACACTATTCCCGATCCTCTTACCAGAAAACTCTGCAATTCAGACTAGGTCAAGACAATGGAACATCACCTAACAAATCAAACCTGAGGGAACATACTGATGACCCAAACCTGAAATATACAGCACTGACTCTGAGGAAAAGAGCAATAGCAATGTGTAATCCCAGCAATTCTAACAACCACACATGTAACACTACCGTGTGGTAATATATCTCACCTACCCTACAACCACACAGCAAGATAAATCCGATTGGACGCCAACACAGGAATGAATTCCATATCTGATCTCCAATACAACTTCGATCTACTATATGGGTAGCAGAAATTAAAACCTTTTAAAAAAATAATAATAGAGAAAAGATAATCATCATAAATCTAAAAAATACTTAAAGGGATAGTACTGTGTAATATATAAAATACACATAACTGATGGTCTTCCAGCCCAAGCCCCTCCCTGGAGTAATAAGGAGGGATGGGAGGGTCCAAGTGACACAATTAACTTAATTTAACTGAAGAGCCTCCACCGGTCCCAGAACCGGATTCCCCTGCTGTCAGCTAGAACCCTGACGTCAGGGGAGAGGGAACTTTGAAAGCGGATATCTCTCAAACCATAAAGGTTTGAGAGATGCCGCTGGGCTTTTTTAACTCCATTTTTTTAATGGCTACAAGATGCAGGATAGTAATTTTAAGTATCACTATCCCTTTAAACCATGAAGGTCCTTATGCCATAAAGGGTGAATAAAATTCCCCAATCATTTGAAAGGGGCTTTAAATTCTTTGAGTGCTATGCGTTGGAAATCTCTCTAGGATTCAAGGAATTCTAATTCCCATTTAAAGCAGAACTATCAGATAGGATAAAGTCGCCCTTCAGTAATTAAACATATGGCGAATAGCTTCATAATACATGTATTACCATTCAGAATTGCCAGATTCTATAGAAATCCTTAATATTCGGAGACTGATGGCCATGTTAGTGTCGTCTGTGCACCCGCGTCGTCAGTCCCTTCCTTGTGGCACAATGCAATGCTTCTTAGAGGAAGAGTAAGGATTACTTTAGAATCTGGCACTTTTAAAGGGATAGTAATACTTAAAATGTAAAAAAAATATGTTGTAGGGTTTATCCCCCTGAGTAAAACAAGGCTACTCCCACTGCTGAAAGGTGTTTCATTCAAAAGTTATTAATTTTCAAAGTTGAATTTTTTAGGTGCAATATCATAGTGGCCTGAAATTGTACAGTGGTGCTGTTGCTACACCATCCTATGGAGATTTATGGTCAACTGACCAGAGTTGTCCATAGGATCGTGTAGCAACAGCGCCACTGTACAATTTCAGGCCACTGTGATATCGCACCTAAAAATTCAACTTTGAAAATGAATAACTTTTGAATAAAACACCTCTCAGCAGTGGGAGTACCCTTGTTTTACTCAGGGGGATAAACCCTACAACATATATTTTTTTACATTTTAAGTATTACTATCCCTTTAAGCAGTAATAGACTTTTTATGAAGCTAGTGGCCATGTGTTTAAAGGGATAGTAATACTTAAAATGTAAAAAACTATATGTTTTAATGTTTATTCCCCTGAATAAAACAAGGGTACTCCCACTGCTGAGAGATATTTTATTAAAAAATTATAACAGCTCCAATTTGAAATTTTTAGGTGCACTATATCACAATGGCCTGAAAATTTACAGTGGCGCTGTTGCTACGCCAATCTATGGACAGCTCTGGTCTGTAGACCAAAAATCTCCATAAGATAGTGTAGCAATAGCGCCACTGTACATTTTCAGGTCACTGTGATATTGCACATAAAAAAATTAAAGTTTGAGCTGTTATAATTTTTTAATAAAATATCTCTCAGTGGTTGGAGTACACTTGATTTATTCAAGGACATAAACCCTACAACATATATTTTTTGCACCTGAAGTGTTACTATCCCATTAATTATTGAAGGGTGACTTTATCTTATGTGAAAGTTCCGCTTTAAACCAGTAGGAGTATTTTGGGAATTGTATTCCTCTGCTAATGCCCCCGATAGTTTGCCCCAGATTTACTCATTTATTTTAACCATAACACATAGTTGCCACATATTGTCAGTATCTGAAAGATCAACACATTTAAATATTACTGAAGCAGTATTAAAACTTTCAAATTTGAAAATATAAGAAAATGTGTTTCTCCTAATATGGGAAACCAGAGCAGAACAGGCCTCAGAGGAAATATTAAAGCCTCACTTAGCCTTTCATAAGCAGCAAATCTCATTTTCCTCTGGGGGAGAAAAGCCTGGAACACAGATAACCTACACTTACCCTTTCTGCTTCCAGCACAGGAAACCTGCCACGACAGCTGATAGCAGGTTATTTAAACAATTTGAACTGTTTAAAAGAGAACGGCACCCTGGGAATAAGTGGCTTTTCATTTGTAGAACATAAGGAGCAGTTGCAGACATAGGGAATAGGTACAGTGATGCATACAGCAGTCAGTTCTATCTATATAATTACTGTGTGTAATAGAAGGACTTACCTAGGTAGAAGCCCATCTTACAGCAGTCAGTTCTATCTATATAATTACTGTGTGTAATAGAAGGACTTACCTAGGAAGGGGTCAATCATAAAGCAGTCAGGTGTATCTATATAATTACTGTGTGTAACAGAAGCACTTACCTAGATAGGAGTCCATTACACAGCAGTCAGGTGTATCTATACAATTACTGTGTGTAACAGAAGCACTTACCTAGGTAGGAGTCCATCATACAGCAGTCAGGTGTATCTATATGATTACTGTGTGTAACAGAAGCACTTACCTAGGTAGGAGTCCATCATACAGCAGTCAGGTGTATCTATATAATTACTGTGTGTAACAGAAGCACTTACCTAGGTAGGAGTCCATCATACAGCAGTCAAGTGTATCTATATAATTACTGTGTGTAACAGAAGCACTTACCTAGGTAGGAGTCCATCATACAGCAGTCATTTATATCTATATAATTACTGTGTGTAACAGAAGCACTTACCTAGGTAGGAGTCCATCACACAGCAGTCAGGTATATCTATATAATTATTGTGTGTAACAGAAGGACTTACCTAGGTAGGAGTCCATCATACAGCAGTCAGGTGTATCTATATAATCACTGTGTGTAACAGAAGGACTTACCTAGGTAGGAGCCCATCACACATCAGTCAGGTGTATCTATATAATCACTGTGTGTAACAGAAGGACTTACCTAGGTAGGAGCCCATCACACATCAGTCAGGTGTATCTATATAATTACTGTGTGTAACAGAAGCACTTACCTAGGTAGGAGCCCATCATACATCAGTCAGGTGTATCTATATAATTACTGTGTGTAATAGAAGGACTTACCTAGGTAAGAGCCCATCATACAGCAGTCAGGTGTATCTATATAATTACTGTGTGTGACAGAAGGTCTTACCTAGGTAGGAATCCATCATACAGCGGTCAGGCGTATCTATATAATCACTGTGTGTAACAGAAGCGCTTACCTAGGTAGGAGTCCATCATACAGCAGTCAGGTGTATTTATATAATTACTGTGTGTAACAGAAGGACTTACCTAGGTAGGAGTCCATCATACAGCAGTCAGGTGTATCTATATAATTACTGTGTGTAATAGAAGGACTTACCTAGGTAGGGGTCAATCATAAAGCAGTCAGGTGTATCTATATAATTACTGTGTGTAACAGAAGCACTTACCTAGGTAGGAGTCCATCATACAGCAGTCAGGTGTATCTATATAATTACTGTGTGTAACAGAAGCACTTACCTAGGTAGCAGTACATCATACAGCAGTCAGGTGTATCTATATTATTATTGTGTGCAACAGAAGCACTTACCTAGGTAGGAGTCCATCATACAGCAGTCAGGTGTATCTATGTAATTACTGTGTGTAACAGAAGCACTTACCTAGGTAGGAGCCCATCATACAGCAGTCAGGTGTATATATATAATTACTGTGTGTAACAGAAGCACTTACCTAGGCAGCAGTCCATCATACAGCAGTCAGGTGTATCTATATAATTACTGTGTGTAACAGAAACACTTACCTAGGTAGGAGCCCATCATATAGCAGTCAGGTGTATCTATATTATTACTGTGTGTAACAGAGGCACTTACCTAGGTAGCAGTCCATCATACAGCAGTCAGGTGTATCTATATGATTACTGTGTGTAACAGAAGCACTTACCTAGGTAGGAGTCCATCACACAGCAGCCAGGTGTATCTATGTAATTACTGTGTGTAACAGAAGCACTTACCTAGGGAGGAGTCCATCACACAGCAGTCAGGTGTATCTATATAATTACTGTGTGTAACAGAAGCACTTACCTAGGTAGAAGTCCATCATACAGCAGTCAGGTGTATCTATATAATTACTGTGTGTAACAGAAGCACTTACCTAGGTAGGAGTCCATCATACAGCAGTCAGGTGTATCTATATAATTACTGTGTGTAACCGAAGCCCTTACCTAGGGAGGAGTCCATCATACAGCAGTCAGGTGTATCTATATAATTACTGTGTGTAACAGAAGGGCTTACCTAGGTAGGAGTCCATCATACAGCAGTCAGGTGTATCTATATAATTACTGTGTGTAACAGAAGCACTTACCTAGGTAGGAGTCCATCATACAGCAGTCAGGTGTATCTATATAATTACTGTGTGTAACAGAAGCACTTACCTAGGTAGGAATCCATCATACAGCAGTCAGGTGTATCTATATAATTACTGTGTGTAACAGAAGCACTTACCTAGGTAGGAATCCATCATACAGCAGTCAGGTGTATCTATATAATTACTGTGTGTAACAGAAACACTTACCTAGGTAGGAGTCTAGCATACAGCAGTCAGGTATATCTATATAATTACTGTGTGTAACAGAAGCACTTACCTAGGTAGGAGTCCATCATACAGCAGTCAGGTGTATCTATATAATTACTGTGTGTAACAGAAGGTCTTACCTAGGTAGGAGTCCATCATACAGCAGTCAGGTGTATCTATATAATTACTGTGTGTAACAGAAGTACTTACCTAGGTAGGAGTCCATCATACCGCAGTCAGGTGTATCTATATAATTATTGCATGTAACAGAAGGACTTACTTTCTTTGGTCGACCATGGTGAGGCCTGTTCTGAGTGGAACCTGTCCTCTGAAACTACCGTGCTGCAGCTCAGTTTCACGGTCTTGGCAATCTTCTCATAGCTTAGGCCATCTTTATGTAGAGCAACAATTCTTTTTTTCAGATCCTCAGAGAGTTCTTTGCCATGAGGTGCCATGTTGAACTTCCAGTGACCAGTATGAGAGAGTGTGAGAGCGATAACATCAAATTTAACACACCTTCTCCCCATTCACACCTGAGACCTTGTAACACTGAGTCACATGACACTGGGGAGGGAAAATGGTTAACTGGGCCCAATTTGGACGTATTCACTTTTGTTGCCAAGGTTTAGTCATTAATGGCTGTGTGTTGAGTTATTTTGAGGGGGACAGCAAATTTACATTGTTATACAGGCTGTACACTCACTACTTTACATTGTAGTAGAGTGTTATTTCTTCAGTGTTGTCACATGAAAGAGGTGTACTCACTTATGTAAGATACTGTATGGAATGGAGCCCCCACAGGGACAACAAAGAGTCCCGGAATGGAGCAACAAAGCCGGCACACAGAGCCTACCTACATAGCGCAGCACGCACCAGTCCAGCCGGCCAATTAAATGTTTTTGCTATATGGTCCTCATTGGCTGGCTCAGCCAGCCAATGAGGACCATATAGCAAATACATTTCATTGGCTGGCTGGATTGGTGCATGCAAGATAGCTGGGATGGTGCAAGTATGCTGGCGCTGTGAGTGAGTCTTGCGGCTGAGGCTCCCGCCGGCGCTGACCATCTTTCTGAGGATGATACAGAGTAAGAGTTCCCTCAGAAAGATGGTCAGCGTCGGACGGAGCCTCAGCCGCAGGACTCACTATAGTGACCACATGTCCCGGAATGGCAGATTGGAAATTTGGTCACCCTAGTTAACTGCCGACGACGTGCCAGAGAGCCGTTACTAGTGATCGCTTACACGTGCCGGCACTCCAAGCGCTGAAAAAAATAATCCGCTAGGTCCTCCAGTACCATAAAGAGTTAACCACTTAAATGTTTATATCCCCAACAGATTGCTGGGCAATGCTTTTGAGACCTCGCTAGCATTCAAGCGTTTAAGATTTTTATCTAACCCTTTAAAGGGATAATATTGCTTTATTTAACAACTATTAATATTGTAGGCATTAAAGATAGTAGTACAATGAGCTCTGTCCCATCTCTCATACAGTTATAATTTGTGAGATTGAAGCATGTTAAGTTCCCCTCTCCCGACTGTTTCAAAGAAGTCTGCCCTCTAGCTGAGAGAAGCAGATTCTGGTCCCGGACCGTCCTGAGGATCTTCAGCAGAGCCGAAATAGCACAATATAAAAAATAAATACTTCAATGGAACGGTCTACAAAGTGTGTTTTCAATCCAGGGACACTTTGTAGACCGTTCCAATAAAGTATTTATCTCTATATCTCGCTCTTTTGGCTCCTTCTGTCAGCTAGAGGCTGACGTCTGTGAAAGAGACGGGAGGGGGAAGTTTACATGCCTCGATCTCTCAAATTATAAATGTTTGAGAGATGGGACATAGCTCTTTGTTACTACTGTTTTTAATGTCTACAATATTAATACTTGTTAAATAAAAGAAATACTATCCCTTTAAGTGCTGGAGAGGTATTGCCAGGGGAGGGCTGGCCTGGGGGGCAGGGGGGCAACTGCCCCCTGGGCTGGTTATATGTCTGGGCTGGTAGGCCACTGGACCTCACTAAATCTCCCGATTGCTGCTGTAAATGGAGCTACACTAGTGATATCACAGAGCTTACAACTGACAGGGAGCTGCACTAGTGATACCACAGAGCTTACAACTGAAATGGAGCTACACTAGTGATACCACAGAGCTTATAACTGAAATGGAGATACACTAGTGATACCACAGAGCTTACAACTGAAATGGATCTACACTAGTGATACCACAGAGCTTACAACTGAAATGGAACTACACTAGTGATACCACAGAGCTTACAACTGAAATGGAACTACACTAGTGATACCACTGAGATTACAACTGAAATGGAACTAGACTGGTGATACCACAGAGCTTACAACTGAAATGGAGATACACTAGTGATACCACAGAGCTTATCACTGAAATGGAGCAACACTAGTGATACCACAGAGGTACAATTGAAATGTATCTACACTAGCGATACCACAGAGCTTACAACTGAAATGGAGCAACACTAGTGATACCACAGAGGTACAATTGAAATGTATCTACACTAGCGATACCACAGAGCTACAATCCAAATTGAGCTACACTAGTAGCATAAATCATTTCCCTTGTAAGCTCTATAGTATCACTAGGTAAGCTTTACTTAAATTGTAAGCTTTGCAGTAACGTACTAGTGTAGCGCCATTTCAACTGTAAGCTATGTGGTATCACGTGACTTAAGTCACAACATTAACGCCAATCTTAAAATTAACAAAAGGGGGTGGGCTGGAACAGTGAGCTCAAACGATAATAGAAATGGGCCACTTGAATGTATTTGCCCCCCTGGGCCACAAGTTCCCAGCCCTCCCCCCCTGGGTATTGCAATGAAATGTGTTGGATACTTCTCTGGCAATCAGAAGGTTCATTTAATTGGAATTTGGGGACTGAGGGTTTTTTTTTTTAATTTGTCCACTATAGTACAGACGGTCTGTTCCAGAATGGTGTCTTCTGGTTAGTGAAACAAAATGAGAAAGTTTGTGAATGGTTAGAACGACCCAAAATGAATCACTGTAAAAAAAAAAAATCTGAACGCTCCTATTCCTCTTTTGTCTCTGGTTTGGAAGTTAAGTGGATATAGAACAGAGTTTTACAGCCTGGTCATTCTGAAAACAAACATATTGTTTGCATTATTTTTTCCTGAATCTGAAATAATTAAAAACAGATGAAGGTTTCTTTGCATGATCCTTAATGGAAAGGTTTGAGGAATTCAGATTTTGAAAGAAAAAAAAAAAACTTTTCCTATACCAAAAGTCCACATGTAATATGGCCTGACAGCACGCATATGGTTACAGAGCTCTAAATCTAATGCTTGTACTATAATATTTAAGCACCTGGCATGTACTTTGGGTATTTTCATATTATGTCTGCCTTTTTAATACAGCTTCCATATATTTCATGTCATTAATCTAAATCCTTGAGAACCATATATAACAGAGCCACGTGTTGTAATGCTTAAAGGTGTAGTAATGCTTTATTGTGAACAACATCCTATATAATAATTCACTAGGATGTTTGTCAGAAGCCGTCATGCGCAGTAGAGACTGTCTGAATGCACAGAATGCTGGGAGCACATAATGCTGGGATGACGGAATGCTGGGAGTACAGAATTCTGTGAGCATGGAATGTTGGGAGCATGGAATGCTGGGAGTAAGGAATGTTGGGAGCACAGAATGCTGGGAGTTCTGTGCTGGGAGCATTCTATGTGGAATGCTGTGAGTTCTGTGCTGGGAGCATTCTGTGCTTTCGGGCAGTCTCTACAGTGCATAACTGTGTCAGCCGCAGGACACAGAGCAGGACCGGCCTCTTAACATCACCCGGACCTTGGCCCGTGTACACGGGCTTTTACACTAGTATGTATATATATCTATACTGATAGATTCAGAGATAGACAGATGATAGATAGATAGATAGATAGATAGATAGATAGATAGATAGATAAATAGACAGACAGATAGATAGGTATCTGTCTGTGTGTATAGAGAACGGTGCAAGGAGTTGCCTTAGGTTTGCCCGTGCTGTACCTGCTGTAGCTGGAAGTCTTACTGCAGAGATTTTAGTCCCCTGCCCACTCCTGTGAAAATCACCTCCCCTGATTTGCTGCCTGCCTCTGATCTCCGCCTCCCTGCCACCTTGGCATGCGACGAACAGTGAACTAGAAACACTTAGAAATGTATATACACACATATATACTTATGTAAACTACTAGAATCAAACACACAGATTATCTATCTATCTATCTATCTATCTATCTATCTATCTATCTATCTATCTATCTATCTATCTCTCTCTCATATCTATCTATCTATCTATCTATCTATCTATCTATCTATCTATCTATCTATCTATCTATCTATATATCTCATATCTAGCTATATCTATCTATCTATCTATCTATCTATCTATCTATCTATCTATCTATCTATCTATCTCATATCTATCTATCTATCTATCTATATATCTATCTATCTATCTATCTATCTTTCTCTGTCTATATATTTGTGTTTGTGTACGTAGTCCCAGATTCTTATTATCAAAATTAAGTAATACATAGTTTCCAGTGCAATAACCTCACTCACATTGTTTTTCAGCAGGGGAGGGCTGACCTTTGGGGCAGAGGGGCAATTGCCCCCTGGGCTGGTCACAGGTCTGGGCAGTGGGCCACTGCTTCACTCAATATCCTTCTTGCTGCTGTAAATGGAGCTACACTAATAATACCGCAATGCTTACAACTAAATGGAGCTGCACTAGTGATCCCACAGAGCTTACAACAATTGTAGCATAACCAATTTCCCTTGTAAGCTCTATGGTATCACTGGGTAGATTTAAATTGTAAGCTCTATAATATAACTAGTGTAGCCCCATTTAAACTGTAAGCTCTGTGGAGAGAGAGAGAGAGAGAGTATATAAACAAGCTTGTTAGATTTCTTGTATTTTTTTTTCATTTATCAAACAGATAATATAAAAAAGATCACTAGGTGGTGCTGTTTCATTAGCCTCCATAGAGAATTAATGTTGATGAACTATAGAAGCTCTCCAGACAATGAAACAGAGATGAATTATCTTGAGCTGTTATAGCTTTTGAATAATCTATCATCACTGTAAATTCCCCTGATTTTCAGTAGTAAAAGCACTGCAACATATTTTTTTTCCATAACATAGAATGGCTATTCCTTTAAGAAATACTTAAATACCTTGGATGTTAGAGAGGACTTCAAAATATTGCGCTGATATACTTTATTCGTTGTGTGCAGACCTAATAGAAAATAATATATCAGCTTCCAAAAATGAAGTTGTTAGGGTCAAAGATAGTAATAGCCAACGTGTTTTACACCATAATTCTCAAAGATCCATTTTGTGGGCTGACTATTCTTGTCATCTGTTCCTTTTGGCTTAAAAAAGCCCAGAATGGCAGATTTAGTTTGCCAGCTGGCATCTACTTGTAGTCCAAAATAAATGAATTTATTTGCCAATCATAACCCATGAACTTCTGGATGAGGCTCGTACACATAATACAACAGAACGCCTTTCAGAACTTCAGCTCCTTTATTTCCCCCCATGTGAAGAAAGCACAGAAATAGCACATACTTAATCTTAATCTCTGCCATTGAATTTACAAGCGCTGTTTATGAACAGATAACTGAATAGATTTTCCAAATCCCTTTCTCACAGCAATTGAAAGTTGCATGTGTACAGATCATAAAATGCATATAAAAAAAAAGAGGTTATGGACAAGGAGCCAGAAGGAACAAAATAAGAACATAACAAGCAACAGTTACACTTCTGTTGATGTTTGGAGAAAATAAGGTGTGGACCAGTCAACCAGTATTTCCAGTTGCAGTAAAATATTATTGAGCACTTATTACACAGAACAGTAGTTCTAAAATGGAGTCCAGTGGAAATCGAGGGTGCCCTGAAAAAGCACAAGGATTTCAGTACACAACAAATAAATGTAATTGGTGACAGTGGTAAAAGACTAGAGTATTAGACAGTGCATGTGAGGCTCTTTGATTACCATCAAAACAGGGCTCAGGAATCATTGCGTGTATGTGTGGTTCTGTGACTATCAGTGGAAAGATGCTGGGGTATCAGACAGTGTTTGTGTGGTACTGTGACTACCAGTGGAAATATGCTGGGATATCAGACGGTGTTTGTGTGGTACTGTGACTACCAGTGGAAATATGCTGGGATATCAGACAGTGTTTGTGTGGTACTGTGACTACCAGTGGAAAAATTCTGGGTTATCAGACAGTGTTTGTGTGGTACTGTGACTACCAGTGGAAAAATTCTGGGTTATCAGACAGTGTTTGTGTGGTACTGTGAGTACTAGTGAACAGAAGAACAAGGCTGGTTGTAGTGGATCCTACCTGTTACTTGAGCCCTTGTCTGGCCCTAAGACTGTTTAACCAAAAACTATGGCCATTTTTTCCCGGTTGTGCACTAAAAATACTTTGTATATGTTTTATGTGGATGAGGAAATGGACCATATTACACACAACTGCCCTGTGGTAGACTGGTGGCTTGCTTCCAAGGGAATAGGCAGTGAGTGGTTAATTATTCCAATGTATATTGCAGTTCCTCAAGCCAGTGACTATGTGTACTGTAGCAAGGCCTCCTGCTGAGTGTTAATTAAGCCATTGTGAACTGCAGTCAGACCTCCTGCCATGTGATAATTAGTTTAAGCCCTCAAGTCTTTGTTCATCAAACCCTTTTTGTATCTGAAATGTAATCACGTCTGGCTCATTGTGGTTGTTAGACAATCGGCCATTGGCCTTTTGTCTACTGTAATATGATTGGATTAAGCCCTATTGTATCTGGTTTCCCCTATACGTTTCAATGTGCTTGCTGTATATAAATATCTGTGGTTTTGGTCAATAAAGTGAGTTATGTTTTGGAGTGAACCAGAGTCCTGGAGTCTTGTGTGTTCTTATGGTATTAGAGCAGCCACTCTGACACCCATCTGAGCCCAGGTTCCTGCATCGTTCGACCGTCTGCTGCCAGTATCCTGCTACCCAAGTTCGGATGCTGTCAGGTGGCAACATGGACTCTGCCTTGCTTCTTCCAGTTCCAGTAGAACCTTCAATTCGAGCACCGGAGTGCTCGAACGGCTTGGCAACCACTACCCTTTGTTCCTGCAACGCTTTTTCTGTTCCTCGTAGCCCGGGAGTAGAGGCTTCACTTTCTACTGCCCGGTGGTTCGCTTCTATGACGCTCAACGGTTCAAGACCCCGCTGACCCCTCCTCGATCCACATCCTTCGACGTAGAGTTGGCTATTCCGGGGTTCGACGTCACTTTGAGTCATCCACCAGACCGGTTATCTGCTCGACCAGTCCATCCGACGGCGCCAGTCCGGCATCGAGAAGGAGAGACCCGGGAATGATGGCGGAAGGCAATGCGGTCCTGTCCCAGCTTCCGTTACACTGGTATATCAGACAGTGTGTGTGTTTGGTGTTGTTTGACTACCAGTAGACAGTGGAACAAGGCTGGGGATAAGTATTTACATGGTTCTGTAATTACTAACAGATAGGTTGGAGTGTCAGGTAGTGTGCTTGTGCTTATGAATATCAGAAAGGCAGTAGAACAAGGCTGGGGTGTCAGATACTATATGAGTGATTAATTCACTTCTAATGGGAAAGTGAAACAAGGCCGGGGTGGCAGACAGGGTATATATACATTGTTGTGTGAATAGTAGAAGAAGGCTTAGGTGTCAGGCAGTATATTTATGTGGTTATATGGCTACCAGCAAGACAATGAAACAAGGCTGGGATGACAGACAGTATATGAGTGGCTCAGTGGGACAGTGGAACAAGGCTGGGACATCAGACAGTGCATGTGTGGTTCTGTGACTATCAGTGGACAGTGGAACAAGGCTGGGGTGTCAGACAGTGTATGTGTGGTTCTGTGAGTAGTGGACAGTGGAACAAGGCTGGTATGTCAGACAGTGTGTGTGTGGTTCTGTGAGTAGTGGACAGTGGAACAAGGCTGGTGTGTCAGACAGTGTATGTGTGGTTCTGTGAGTAGTGGACAGTGGAACAAGGCTGGTATGTCAGACAGTGTGTGTGTGGTTCTGTGAGTAGTGGACAGTGGAACAAGGCTGGTGTGTCAGACAGTGTATGTGTGGTTCTGTGAGTAGTGGACAGTGGAACAAGGCTGGTATGTCAGACAGTGTGTGTGTGGTTCTGTGAGTAGTGGACAGTGGAACAAGGCTGGTATGTCAGACAGTGTGTGTGTGGTTCTGTGAGTAGTGGACAGTGGAACAAGGCTGGGGTGTCAGACAGTGTATGTGTGGTTCTGTGAGTAGTGGACAGTGGAACAAGGCTGGTGTGTCAGACAGTGCATGTGTAGTTCTGTGAGTAATGGACAGTGGAACAAGGCTGGGGTGTCAGACAGTGTATGTGAGGTTCTGTGAGTAGTGGACAGTGGAACAAGGCTGGGATGTCAGACAGTGTATGAGGTTCTTTGACTACCAATGGCACAGTGGAACTGGGTTCCTGTGTCACACAGTGCTTGTGTGGTGCTGTGACTACCAGCAGGACCGTGGAACGAGGCTGTGGTGTCAGACAGTGGATGTGTAGGGTAATTCTGCTGCAAACGAACTTCACCATAGAGGAGAAATGCATTTTTTATTGCTTTAAAAGGGTCTAAAAGATCCTTTTAAATCAATGAAAATATGCATGAAAAGCCATGGGTTGAGACATCTTTACCTTTCAAGACATAAAAAGCAATGGGAGTTTTATTTGTTCCCCTTGGGGAAGTTACTTTACCCAGAATTGCCCCTCTGTCTTTGCGCGTATGGCCTGCACTCGTTATTTACAGACCACAGCCTGCCTTCAGAGCTGCAGATCACCACCAGGCATTTCTCAGCAGCCCAGGTGCTGTTGGCCTCTATAAAACATAGAATTCAGACCATTCCAAAGGCAGCACCAGTATAAACCTAATTATAAGCTATTAAACCAAAGGAATTTCCTGTTTTCCTGAAGGCCTGCTTTTGTTTTGGACAGTGATCCCATTCTCCAGTTTGGGACTTTCATATATTTTGTCTGCATGGCGGGATGGACTCCTCTATAAAACCTACCTGTTGGGCTTTAAATTTGAGTGATTTTTTTTCTGCCCCCCACCCCACCTTTCCATAGATGGACTATCCCAAACGTCTGCCTTGATTTTAAGGACCATATTCAAGAGAAGCAGTAAACTGTCTTCACCATAGGGAACAAATAGAAATTCACTTTGGTTTTAACCCCTTGAGTGCCAGAAGGGTATCCAAAGCATTGATTTGCAATGCGTTGGATACCTGTCTGGCACTCAGTGGGTTAAAGGTCACTTTTTAACCCCTCAAATCGTACAGGTGTCTTCAGCAGGTTGCATGGCAATGTGCCGGAGTCATCGCAAACATTCAAAGAGTTAAAAGCCTTTTTTGAATCGTTTGGTGGGATTTTCATTTGGTTGGTTTAACCCAAAATTGATCTGTTTTTCATCCTGAGTAAGACCCTACATAATATATGACCAGCGCTGTCTCTTCAATGTCCATGAAGTAATATGTTGCACACGCCTCTTGTCCTCAAGGGGTTAATACTAATTTCCATGACAGTTTCTGCTTTTTTTTTCCTAACCCATTTGGCACTTAAAGGGATAGTAATACTTCTTTTTATCTTTATTTTATTTTGTAGGCATTAAAAATACATGAAGAACAATATAAGTCTTATCTCTCAAACCTTTATGGTTTAAGAGATATTCACAAGCAAAGTCCCCCCCCCTGTTCAGCCAGATCAGAAGGGAGGTGCCCAGGTAGACTGCAGAGAGGGACAATCTTCAATTAAGATAAGGGAAAAACCTGAAAAGCTTGTCAAGAGGGGCAGGGATTTCATTCTTTTCATACAAAGAAGATTGTCCCCTGCTGTTATCTGTCTGGTCTATGGACTGGATTCCACATCTGAGAAGAGATGGCTTACACTAGGTAAAAGGAGCGGGAGGGGAAACTTTGCTTGTGAATATCTCTCAAACCATAAAGGTTTGAGAGATAAGACTTATATTGTTCTTCATGTTTATTTAATGCCTACAAAATAAAATAAAGTTAAAATGAAGTATTACTATCCCTTTAAGAACCACGGAGCATTTTTTATTTATTTTTAATCTGATTCAGGGTTTCCTGAATGGCGTGCAGCCTCGTGGGGAGCCCTGAAATTGATGACTTACATGTAAGTAATGGGTCCTTCAGGAACATCCACACATAATAATAATAATTAGGATTTATACTAGTGAGACTCAAAGCGATATCAGAGCACGCTCTTGGAATTAACCAAATCTGCAGGTGAAATAATAAATGTTTTTTTATCACCCAATCAATGGTACTTATTTATCAACCTCAAAAGGATGGAGGGCTGCGTTGACCCTGCAACCTTGTGGTTTGAACAGGCGTCATAGTCAGGAACTTTACCACTGAGCTATCTCACCAGCTTATAGAAGTATGTCGTTCATTGTTAAGGGGTTAAGGACTGGCAGCGTGCGCTCGTGGCCGGCACTTAAGGACCACAGAGATTTTTTTTTGCCAATCCTACGCAGGGCTCCCCGAACAGCGTGCAGCTGCGTGTGGGGCCCTGAAATCCATGACATGCCAGGGCCAAAATGAGTCCTTAAAGGGATAATTAATACTACAGCTTAAAGAGGGTACACCCTATCAACCTTTGGAGTGCCAGAGTGGTATACAATTCGGTTGATGTCCTTTCTGGCAATAAAAGGGTTAATAAGTGGATCACAATTTAACAGAAGGGCTTACTAGATGGTGCCCCTAAAACACAACAGTCAGGCATTACCTGTACATATATATATATATATATATATATATATATATATATATATATACAAACAAAATGGTGGACAGCACTCCCTCTGGTTAATCTCCTTCTATGCCCAGGTGCACAATCCCCATATGAAAATGCAGATAGAAAGAATTGGGCAGCACCCGTGGGTCTTCTTCAAGATTATTTATTCCAAACTCAAATATTAAGAAAGGTCCGTTGTGGACCGAAACGTTGACCATCAATGTTGCAATATTTGAGTTTGGAATAAATAATCTTGAAGAAGACCCACGGGTGCTGCCCAATTCTTTCTATCTATCTATCTATCTATCTATCTATCTATCTATCTATCTATCTATCTAATGTGTGAAATAAAGTGAGAAAAAAAATTCTCACTTATTTCACTTAGATTTACTAAGGATTATTATATATGCCAATCACAGGGCACACATTATTCACAGCATATAGAGGAGCGCAGGTCTGTTTGTCTGTATGTGTTTTCACTTTTGGGTCTAGACCTTATGTCAGGGGGACTGGAGAACCCTCTCATTTCTTGATGCTATCTATATCTTAATCTTTATACTTATATTTAATTTATATTTATTCTATGGATATTTTATGATGAGCTAGCACTGTGAGCTTTCTTCTTTTTTTCTGTTTATATATATATATATATATATTCAAAACAAAATGGTGGAAAGCACTCACTTCTGGAAGTCCAAATTGCCCAGGTGCACATTCCCTACATACAATGTAGAATTAGTAAGAAAGTGGGCAGCACTCGTGGGACTTTTCAATACTTGATATATATTATTACCGTTATCTGCTCAGTTTCCTCTAAGAATAAGGGTCATTGTTCGTCATTTGGGCTGTCTGAAAGGAAAAAGTCATTTTTTTTTTTTTTTACACTAAATCCGAACAGCCCTGGCTCAGAATGTCGTCAAAAATTTCAGACATTCAACGACGAATACCTCCACGCACGATACTTTCCCTCCCTCTCTAGTCCAATTAGCGTCTTTGTTTCATAATGGGGGTTGGACTAATGACACGTCACACACCCAGACAACCTGCATTTCCTGTTAGTCCGTTGTTGGAGCTCAGAGAGAGCAGAAGGAGATAGAGAGTGCCCGGTTGTTGTGTAGGCAGGCAGGTAGCATAGGCAGGCAGCATTAGTACCTTATTGCCACTGCAAGGGAGAGTCATCTTTGTTCCTGTGCAAAATATAAAAATATTAGGAATTTGTTTTAATTGTTTTCAGAGTTACACAACCAGTCTCACACTTGTGTAGGCAGGCCTGGTACCTTATTGCCAACTCAAGGGAGAGTCATTTTTTAAAGTATGTTAAATATGGCCAAATAATTTGGAACATCATCGAATTTCATCCGAGTTGAACAGGTCTGGTCCAAAATGTGGATCCTTCGAACGACAAAAAAAATTTGTCCGAAATAGAATTTTACCGAAATGTTTTATCGTGCACAAGTCTAGTTTCCTGTATATAACAGTCTCTATTGTAGTTAACATCTAGGTCATACCTCCTTGCAGCAAACAGTAGGCTTCAACAATGGACCTTTGCATTAAGGTCAAAAAGGTTTGGGAGAGAATTTGGAATCTTTCATTAGATGTTTTAGAGATAGAAATCAGTTCACATATATGGCAAACTTTATTGGGGAAAAGGGAAAAGAAAACCTCCAAATCTAAAGATAAATTATTAAGCCTAGACTGTCTGTGCACAAGAATGGTGATTGCTTCTCAATGGAAGGATCAGAATATACTCTGGGAAAATATTAGATAACATTGTACAGGTTTGTCATAATGAATGCATTATCTCAACTGCAGACAACTTTTATGACAGATTTTTACTGACCTGGTCTCCCTAGTTGAATAGCCCTTTAGATAAAAATCGTAATACTCTAAAGCAAACCTAGGTGACAGTGTCCCTTTAAGAACTAGAAGGTTGCGCAATGCAATACTTCACACAGCCTTCTGCTCCTTAAAGTGATAGTAATTTTCATAATAAAAACAGCTCTAATTAATCATCATAGTATTTAGGCCATGGAGAGTGTTATTTCAGTTCTGTCAGAGTTGTAGTTTAGGAGTAATTCATTGATAAAGTAACCCCCTCCCACCCCTTTTACTGATGTAACACTGTTCAGCCAGATCAGAAGGGAGGTGCCCAGGTAGACTGCAGAGAGGGACAATCTTCAATTAAGATAAGGGAAAAACCTGATAAACTTGTCAAGGGGGGGCAGGGCTTTCATTGTTCTCATGGGAAGAAGATTGTCCCCTTCTGTTATCTGTCTGGTCTATGGACTGGATTCCACATCTGAGAGGAGATGGCTTACACTAGGTAAAAGGGGCGGGAGGGGAAACTTTGCTTGTGAATATCTCTCAATCCATAAAGGTTTGAGAGATAAGACTTATATCGTTCTTGATGTTTTTTTAATGTCTACAAAATAAAATAAAGATAAAACTAAGTATTACTATCCCTTTAACGTGGACCTGTCACTGTGATTCAAGTCTGCATATTTGCAAATGTCATGAAAAGTTGTCTATGCAACTTTGTCAAATCCTTTATCCCCCCGTTCTGGACGAATCCAGACCTCACCCCCCTCCACCCACCCATTTCCCTCTGGTTCTCCAAGACTGATTATCCAGATACACTAGAAAAACATCACGCCATATCCACTAGCATGCATCCCCGTTTACACAGCCCTATCGCTTCCTCCAGTTTGCCCCCTCCTCAATAGATGCCTAAACATACCTTCCTAATTTTATCAGACCTTTGGATAGAATATTTGTAATGAATCAATCGTTCCACCTAGTTCCGGGGTGTTCCATTTTTTTTTATTATTTATTTATTATTTATTCCCTCTTCCTCACTTCCCTCCCACCTCCCCCATCTATTCCTCTGTTCACTTCTACTATTTTCTTTCTATCTTCCCCAATGATGATGAGATAAATAGTGTGACGGAACTGTGGCGACTATGGGAGATATTGGTGTGTTAGAGTTATGGGATCTCATGTCTTCAGACTATTTCTACCCAAAAGACTAACAACCATAGACTGAGTTGCTTCCAATACATTGCTGGAGTGCAGAGATAGTGGGGGTTGGGCTTTGCTTCCACTATACTCCAGGTCTGTGCTAAGGAATGTTAATTGATTCCTGCTGTGCTTCCTTGACCAATCAGACGAGATAAATAGCTCACCCCTTTTTCGGATCTCACTGCAATACCTTCCCCATGAGTATCTTTCAGTATCGTACATAATGGTAATGATTGTACCCCCCCACCCACATCTATTATTTCATGTCGGCTCATGTTGTCATTTGGCTCCCTACTTCACGGTGATGTACCCCCCTCCATTCATAACTCAAATGTCCCCCTTCTTCCCTATAATGAAGGGCTTGTCCTGGGGCTAGTATCCCACTACAATGTGTTAGGTCCCCTACTGAGACTTCCAGATGTCTGTTTTTTTAGCTTACATGAGCAGTGGATGGCTTTGTACCACCATTGCCCTACTGTGATTTGGATCTGTGTGTGTGAGCTGGCTTCCCCCCTTTACTCCCCTCTCCCTGTCGGGAGGCCAGTCCTTATTTACTGTACCCCTATCCCTCACTCCTCATTCGCCTTCCCTTCTTTTACCCTTCCTTCCCCCAATTCATCCCCCTTTTTCTTGTCACTCACTATCCCATCTACTCTCTCAGTATAATTCCCACAATCATTCTCCCACACGAGCGTATAAGCACTGAAAGCTTACTCCTGTATGAGCGTCTTTGATTATTATATGTGTTATTTATCATTACCGATAATGTTTTATGTTACTTCTATTTGATAATACTATTTAACTATTGTCACTATGCTTTCAATTTTAGTCTTTACAACTCGACTGAGATGTGACTATATTACTTTTGAATTGTTACTGCAGTTTAATAAAGCTTATCTGAAATTAAAAAAAAAAGAAGGCGCACTTGCAGCCCAACACTTGCCCTCCCTCTGTATAAACATAGGATCTGGGCAGGCTAGCCGGGAAGGGGGTGGGCATATTATGTCTTTGAGCCCCCCTGGAAAAACGTCTGCAGACGCCAATGGTCAGAATACAATTTTTTTAACAGTTTGAATGCATTGCTCAACACTCCTTTGGCAATCAAATGCATACCTCCCAAGTGTCCCTCTTTTGGACCCAAATCCCTCTGTCCCTCTTTCCCACCCTGATGTCCCTCTTTTTAGGAAATACAATTGCATGGTGTGTATATACGTGTATCATATTGCTCTACAGCAATAAAATTCACATTATTGTTTGTTTAAATTTTAGTATATGTGTTTATAAATTATTATGTGTAAATAAAATACTTAGATCTTGTTATAAGTCATCTATTTGGTTACACAAGGAGGTGTCAATAGGTCATGAAATAGCTTAAAAACTCTCGGTAACGTCCCACCCACCAGCCACTCCCCCAGCAACACCCCCTAAAACACAAGTGTCCCTCTTTGACAATTTGAAATGTTGGGAGGTATGTGAATGGTTAAACAAAGCATAGAGGAAATGAAGCGAGTGTGCACCAGGCTAACATCAATGGGGCTGACCTGGTGGATTTGTACATTCGCCTCACTGAGTGTGAGTTTCAGCGGGTCTTCATGGGGAAACGGAAAAGTTAAAAAGCATTACCAGAATACAGGCCATTATACAGTACTCTAAAGAGGTGTGTGAAATGGAGAAAGGAACATTCCCAGTGATTTAAAATTTATTTAAACCTCTTGATTGCTAGAGAGATCTCCAGGGCATTTAAGAGGTTTGAGAGCTAGAGGGGTGTCCAACGCATTGCTCTGCCACTCAAAGTGTTATAAGCTCCATTTAATTCAATCAGAACGTTATAAATGTGTATTTGTTTACTATGTTTCAATTAAAGATATATCTGACTTTATCCTTGTATATGGCTTTCAAAGTAAACCTGTTCCACTGGGTCGAGACTCTCAACCCAAAACAGACAAACAAACAACACTAAATTCAACAGATAGAGGAACGCAGAATCCGCCCCTCATCAGGCCAAACAGTGTGGTCTAAATCCCATAAAAACTTTCCCGAATCCCACATCCTGGCTTTTACTGAGATGTGTTAGATCCGCTGCATCCTGCAGCATCCAAAATTATAACTGTAATGACCCACATGTTTCGCGGCCAAAATATATATATAATGCCCAAACTAATTGGAGTCTAGACAGGAGACGAAAAGGCCAGCACAAATGTATAACATTCTTATACTAGCAGAGTTAGAAAGTGTATTGATTCCGTAATATTACTTAAAGGGATATTATTTTTTTGTGTGAGGAGAAAAAAAAAAGTACATATTCGTGTGTCTATAAATCTCTCTCTTCTCTCTCTCTTCTCAAAACTTTGCTTTCGTTGAAGAATATTCCATTTGCGGAAAATGGAAGAAATCGGCTGTTTCCAGCTACAATAGTCATTTACAACATTAACAATGTCTACACTGTATTTCCGATGCGTCTGATGTTATTTACTGGGCAAGATTTGCTTTCCTTTCAAAACCAAGGACATTTCTAAGTGACTGTTTTGAACTAAATACTTTGTAGACCTTTAAACAGCCGGAAGCATGGGAGGGCTGTTGGATGGGTGTATGGTTAGAACCACAGTATAAACCTCTGTTGCGTCAGACCTTCCTGTCTTATTGGCAAATCCCTGGGCAAGTCTTTAACCCTTTGACTGCCAGATAAGGGCTGTCTCCCAATGTACTGCATACAATTCTGTTTATTAAGCCCACCTAATATCTGCCAGCACCGAGCAATCGCTGCATGCCAACAGCTGTAGGGCATGGAGTAATAGTCTGTTCTGTGCTGCGCCATTACTGGTGATTGATAAGGTCTGTGGTTATTAAACTGTCAGTTGTTCAAACTACATCGGGTGAGTGCCTCCATCTTTTATATTTGATGATGGTCATCTCGATTTAAAGGGATAGTAATGTTTCACAATAAAAGCAGCTCTAATTAATCATCATAGTATTTGGGCCGTGGAGAGTGTTATGTCAATACTGACTTGTAGTTCAAGAGTAACTGAATGATAAAGTATCCCCCTCCCGCCTCTTTTACTAATGTAACACTGCTCACCTCAGAGCAGCAACGTGGTGTCTAGATGGATCGCAGAGAGGGGCAATCTTCAGCTAGCATAAGGGAAAAACCTCTGAAGGGGGACAAGGTTTTCCTAATGATCACAGTAAGAAGATTGTCCCTTGCTGTGAGCCGTCCAGTCAAGAGACCAGATTCCACATCTGAGGGGAGGCGGCTTACACTAGGTAAAAGGGGAGGGAGGGGGATACTTTATCATCCAATTACTCTTGTGCTACAACTCTGACAGTATTGAAATAACACTGTCCACGGCCCAAATACTATGATGATTAACTGGAGCTGCTGTCTTTTGAAACAATACCATCCCTTTAAATCAATGGCAATTTTTCTTTTCTCCCTATAGTGAAGCTGTTTTGAATTTTTTGTGTCTTTGTGTATATGGTTGTGTGGGAAACCTTTCCAGCATATAAGGTGTTAAATAGCCTTCTCAGCTGTTACTGTCAAGATTACACCCCCCCCCCCCATTCCAGTCTGTGGTTGCTGAACACGCAGCTTCTGCAGCTTCCTTCACCTGATTGCACAGAAACTGCAGAAACAGCCAGAAGGGACCATTTTATAACCCCATATTGACAGTTAAGCTGCACACATGGGCTGTACAATGAAGTACCCGCAAAATCAGTACGTCTGCTCTCCCAGGAGAAGATGTGCCTGAGGCCAGCTATCAGCAAGCTAACCACTTTACTTTTATGATTTTACTGAGTTCAAATGTTTCTCCTTAAAGCAGAGCTCATCCTAATACAGTGGTTCTCAATCTTTTTTTGTTCGGGGTACCCCTAACACATAATCTAGAACATTCGGGGCACCCCTAACATATTTAATGTACTTTATAAAGGGCAAAAGAAGGGTACAATACATAAATATACAGTCCTTATTAGGTTTTATAATCATATTAACAAAACTAAATATATTGTGCATAACAATTTCTATTAATCTTTCTTTAAAAGTACATTTTTGTTAGTCTTCATAGAAAACATGGGGCACCCTAAGTTGATGTCCGTGGCACACCAAAATGCCATGGCACCCTGGTTGCGAATCACTGTCCTAATACAAATCTAGTTAGTTTTACAGATTAGTAAAGCGTTGAGTGCCAGACCAGTGCAAATTACAGGTAGATTTTAACCATTTGAGTGCCACATGGGTTCACAACTCATTGCTTAGCAATGCGTTGCGTACCACTCTGGTACGCAAAGGATTAAAATCTGCCTGCAATTTGTACTGGTCATTTTACAGTAAAATAAATTGCTTTTGGAGAAATTCAGCTTTGTTTTAATGGCACAGTATTGTGGCACCAGGGATCCACCTACTGGCAGTGCAACCAGTGTAAGACCCCAGTGTAGGACAGTGTGGTTAGGCGCCAGGGATCCACCTACTAGCAGTGCAACCAGTGTAAGACCTCAGTGAAGGACAGTGTGGTTAGCCTCCAGGGATCCACCTACTGGCAGTGCAATCAGTGTAAGACCTCAGTGTAGGACAGTGTGGTTAGCCTCCAGGGATCCACCTACTGGCAGTGCAATCAGTGTAAGACCCCAGTGTAAGACAGTGTGGTTAGCCGCCAGGGATCCATCTACTGGCAGTGCAACTAGTGTAAGACCTCAGTGTAGGACAGTGTGGTTAGCCGCCAGGGATCCATCTACTGGCAGTGCAACTAGTGTAAGACCTCAGTGTAGGACAGTGTGGTTAGCCGCCAGGGATCCATCTACTGGCAGTGCAACCAGTGTAAGACCTCAGTGTAGGACAGTGTGGTTAGCTGCCAGGGATCCATCTACTGGCAGTGCAACCAGTGTAAGACCTCAGTGTAGGACAGTGAGGTTAGGCACCAGCAAATGAAGTGCATGCCAGATCAAGGTGACCACGTCCTTAAAATCAAATAACCTCCTTCCTCCGCCGGGTTTATGCCACTTCTTTCGACTTTGGTGGAAAAGCATACATCTTTAGGCAATATTAGGGGTCCATATCTCCCAAGTGTTCCTCTATAGAAGATATTAGGGGTCTGTACATCCCAAGTGTTCCTTTTCATCATCTTCAGCTATCAGTCCGCTACAGGATGAATGTCACCTCAGCAAGTTTCCAATAACTTTGGTCCAATGCATTTTGTTGCCTCTGTGTACCAACAAATGTAGTAATTTCATCTACACATCTTTTCTTTGGTCTTCTTCTTGGGTGTTTGGTATTTAGTGGAATCAATTCCAAAATTTGTTTGGTCCATCAACCACCAGGTCTCCTTGCTGTGTGGCCTGCCCATTTCCATTTTAGGTGATTTACACTTTCAGTGATGTCATAGACCTGTTTTTGCGGATGAATCCATGCACACATTTTTCTGGCTCTGTTTGTTATGTTTAGAATTCAACACACCATACTTCTTAGTGTAACCTTAAGTCTTTGGCTTTCAGTGTCCATGTTTCACAGCCATATGTCGGAACTTGGAAGACACATTGATCTAAAACCTTTCCCTTGAGAGAGTGGTACATTTATCTTAAAGACAGTACTACTAAGTTTTCCAAACGCTCGTCATCCCAGATTTGTTGCATTCTGGTTTTTCCATCTGTTGACATTTTCTGTCCAGAATAAACATACTTGTCCACTTCTAGTTCTTGTCCATCTACTGTGATATTCTTTGGTATGATCAATTTATTAAGCGTGACTTGTGTTTTGTTGATATTCATCTTCAGATCAAAATTTTTGCATCCTGTTGTAGCTTTTCAATGTGTTCTTGCAGATCTTTGGGACTACTGGCAAAGGGTATGATATTGTCTGCAAAACATAAGTGAGGAACTGATCCATTGATCTTAAGTCCTTTTTTGTTCCAATTTAGTTTGAGGAAGATTTTTTCTAAACAAGCACAAGTTAGTTTTGGGGAGATTGTGTCTCCTTGTCGGACACTTTTTTCTATGTTGATCTGACTTTATCTTTGTAGACCTGTATTGATGCAGTTGCATTTTCATATATTGATTGGAGGATATTGATGTAAGCTCTGTCTGTTCCTTGGTTTATAAAGGGATCGATTATTGCTTGGTCAAAGGCCATTTCAGTCAATGAAGGCTATAGATAATGGAAGGGTGTATTCATTATGCCACTTTATAACTTTCATTCACTGGATATTCTCCATTGTACTGAAGCCTGTTTGTTCTTTAGGTTGTGCCATGTTAAGTATTATCTACATTCTTCTTCATAGTACCTTTGTGAAAGCATTGCATATGACTTGAATGATTTGAAGAACAAAGATATGGTTTACTTTGATAACACAGGAAGCGATTAATTCAGAAATACTTTTACAACTGAGTCTCTCAGTCTTTTGTTAATCAAGAATCCAATTCCTCCACATCATCCATCATCGGTTCCTTTATAGTATAGCCAGTGTCCATCTTCTAATTTAACTAAATCTTCATATTTTTTAGGAGTCTAACATAAGCCGATAGTGTCCCAATTGATGTTATTCAGTTCTTGTAATAGTTCCTCTAAGCTTGAAACCATACTCATTGATCAAGTGATCAGTGTCCCAGTGTCTTAAGACCAAAGGCAAGAAGAAGACAGGCAAATAATGTCACTATTTGTGCATAATAAATAAGGTATACAAAAGTAATCTGTGAACTCACTGCCTGTAATGGCTGCCTATCTGGTGAGTGTTGTGAGAACCGCTTGTTCTCTAGACAAGGTAATATGGAAGGAACCGCACTCGGACTGGAAAAAGCCATCCCAAAATTAAAAAAACATTTATTGGAAGCAGTCATCAGAACATATGTATATGCCACATTACACTGTCTAAAGACCAAAGGTATCATGGTGGAACCCAGTGATTCTTAGCACTCTCTGCCATTGAGCCGGTCTTCCCACTGCTGTAGGAAGTAGCTTGCAAACCTCTTGAGAATGATGGACGTTTTTTTTTGTGAAGCCATGCTGATGGAATGCACCATTATCTGCCATGCTGGTCCATTTTGAATTTTGGGTATATTTAGTCTGGTGTCTTAGCTTTGATCTGTCCACCTTAGGTGACCCTGCCAGGAGTATTTTCTGCAGATGGCATAGTTCTTGGGTTTATTGACACACGCAAACACTCCCCCCATGATAAGGCATTGATCCATGGGCATGATTTGCATGTGTGTGTGTGTGTGTGTGTGTGTGTGTGTGTGTGTGTGTGTGTGTGTGTGTTTGTGTGTTTGTGTACCAGAAAAGAAAGAAACCGGAGCAGAAGATTCCTCTGAGTGTAGTAGTTAAGCCTCAAAACTTGTCCTCCACCTTCACCAATGTGCTCTCTATAAAAGGATACAAACATATTAAAGAGGCTTTTAAGCTGCCTCCAAGATTGATCAGCTTTCCCTGTATATATACCCAAGGGCAGGTGTTCATTACTCTCCACCAATTCTATCCTCTGTTTTTCTCAATTTAGGATGATATTGGGGCTCTATTATGAGATCACACATCAGAGACTAACACCCAGCTAAGTAGATCTCATTGGCCTCTCATACCCAAAAAAATATAAAAACTAGTAACTTATTTGAACAATCATTTGCAATAAGAGCACCACAAAGGTAAGTTATGGAAGGCTTTTAGTGTATTCCAAAGGATTTGCCATCCATTATTAAATCTATTCAGAATAGAAAATAATAAAAACACACTACTTGCAAACAGTATGTTAAAAACAGATTTTTTTAAAATTGCCTCACATGCTGTACATCAGCTCTATGCGTTTCGTGGCCGTTTGCCATTTCCTCAGGAGACCTCCTCTTCATAGTTCCATTACTGTTGTACTTTATGCTAAGTAGCCGATAGATAGCACGTCTGGTTAATGTACCATCCCTAAAACTCAGTGGTTAAGGTTCTTGTCCCATCAGGGTAAACTCAGACTTCCACCTTTATGAGCTAGATAAAATGAGTACTCAGGACCTACTCAGTGTAGAAGGGACAATCTCGATGTATCCGTCCTAGTAAATTACTATAAATAATAAACTCCCTGCACAGTAGGTTACTTAACGCTTTGAGTGCCAGAGGGGATTGACAAGCGGCTCTTCAGCAGAGCTGCAATAGCCGATTTAAAAAGAATTACTTCTTTGGAACGGTCTACAAAGTGTGCTTGGTTTGCAAGCGCACTTTGTAGACAGTTCCAAAGAAGTATTTATTTTTAAATCGCGCTATTGCGGCTCTGCTGAAGATCCTCCTTGTGCTTAACAGCTGACATGAGGAGAAGAGAAACTTTAGCGGAGGATATCTCTCAAACCATAGCGATTTGAGAGATAGGATTTGTGTCATATAGTTAATTTTTGTAACCTCTACAAAACTCTAAGCATTTTTTGTGGTACATTACTGCCCCTTCAATATCATCATAGTATTGTATTGCACTGAATGGGTTAAAGGTTATTTAATGGTAAAAAAAAAAAAAAAAAAATCAGGATTTTTTTTTCTGTGTCCACCAGGTGGCAGGATTTCCTAAACTTTAATATCAATTCTCAGACTATACACGTAATGAAATTTGCACCTACCCCTCTGTCACTCAAAAGGTTAAACAATTATATAGTTTAACTGCTTGAAGACCAAATGGGAGCGCAGTTCATTATGAACCACATAATTGCACAAGCCTTTAATCCTCAAGGGGTTAAGGAATATAAAAGCATCGGTGTAAGCTGAGAAATAAAAATGTTCACATTTTAGTTTAAATTAAATATAATAATATTAAATTTGCTTTATCATTTATTCTCAGCCAGGGTACATATTATTTAGCTGCAATTAGAGGACAAACCATTGACACAACAGGTAACAAATTAAAATTCCCAAATGCCAAATTGATTTCAGCAAAGCTTCTTGTAACCACCTTGAGTCAGGTCTGGGCCTCCAACCTGTAGAACTATTCCCAATGGAGCAGTCAGTTTACCCAGAATTCCACCATCCTCCTTAGTCGAACATCTCACCAGCTTGTACCTGATATGAGTTATATTTCCCTTATATGTAGAGACCTGAAAAAACATGGAGAAGTGATATCACTGGAAATGTTATCTCCACTTTTTTGCCTCTTTATCACACCTTAGTAATACACCCTCATTGCTTTGAAATGCAATGGAGCTTTCTCTAGCATTCGATGGGTTATAAAAACATTTCTAGGTGTATAATCCTATATAAAAAATGCTAGAATGTTTGTCCAATGCAGTCATGCGCAGTAGAGACTGCCCCAATGCACAGAATGCTGGGAGTTCTGTGCTGGGAGCATTCTGTGTGGAATGCTGGGAGTTCTGTGCTGGGAACATTCTGTGCGGAATGCTGGGAGTTCTGTGCTGGGAGCATGGAATGCTGGGAGTTCTGTGCTGGAAGCATTCTGTGCGGAATGCTAGGAGTTCTGTGCTGGGAACATTTTGTGCGGAATGATGGGAGTTCTGTGCTGGGAGCATTCTATGCGGAATGCTGGGAGTTCTGTGCTGGGAAAATTCTGTGCAGAATGCTGGGAGTTCTGTGCTGGGAGCATTCTGTGCAGAATGCTGGGAGGTCTGTGCTGGGAGCACAGTATGCTGGGAGTTCTGTGCTGGAAGCATTCTGTGCGGAATGCCAGGATTTATGTGCTGGGAACATTCTGTGCGGAATGCCGGGATTTATGTGCTGGGAACATTCAGTGTGGAATGCTGGGAGTTCTGTGCTGGGAGCATGGAATGCTGGCAGTTCTGTGCTGGAAGCATTCTGTGCGGAATGCCGGGAGTTCTGTGCTGGGAACATTCTGTGCGGAATGCTGGGAGTTCTGTGCTGGGAGCACGGAATGCTGGGAGTTCTGTGCTGGGAGCATTCTGTGCTTTCGGGCAGTCTCTACAGTGCATGGCTGTGTCAACAGCAGGACGCAGAGCAGTACATGCCTCTTAACCCTCTGAGTGATAGAGGGGTACGCAACGCATTGCAAACCAATGCGTTGCGTACCCCTCTGGCAGTCAAAGGGTTAAAATCACCCGGACCTTGGCCGGTGTGCGCTACGTAATCTCCGTAAACCTATAATTTCTGCATTACCTATAAAGCTGCATTACCTTTGCTTTGCTGTTGTCTTAACACGCTTATTTTGGCTGGTGCATTTAGGTTTTATGTATTTGTTGCATAAACAAGTATTTGTCAAAATCCCAAAATTGTATAATTGTCAACATTCATGCATCTTGCTGAGAAAGTAAATGCCTTTAGGGGCTGAGGATATTTTCCTGTTTTATTCATTAATTCTTTGGATACCTAAGTGTTTTAGTATGTGTTATAATTTTGTAATTACATTTATATATTATTGCAAATTATAATAAGAAATTAGAATTGAGCGAAAGAAAGGATTCTGTAAATTAGATATTCATAACAAAAACACCCGGAACCTTTAATAAAAATTGGGGAGCACACTAAGGTGTGATGAGAAGCAGGTAATTTCTACAGATCTTATATTATTCTATGCGAGAAATTTAGATACAGACTACAGGGGATATGTACTAAGGTGTGATAAAGAGGAGATAACTTCTCCAGTGAGATAAACTCTCCAGTTCCTATGTTATTATATGGGAGAGATTTAGGTATAGACTACAGGGGAGATGTACTAAGGTGAGATAAAGAGGAGATAACTTCTCCAGTGAGATAAACTCTCCAGTTCCTATGTTATTCTATGGGAGAGATTTAGTTATAGACTACAGGGGAGATGTACTAAGGTGTGATAAAGAGGAGATAACTTCTCCAGTGAGATAAACTCTCCAGTTCCTATGTTATTATATGGGAGAGATTTAGGTATAGACTACAGGGGAGATGTACTAAGGTGTGATAAAGAGGAGATAACTTCTCCAGTGTGATAAACTCTCCAGTTCCTATGTTATTCTATGGGGGATATTTAGTTATAGACTACAGGGGAGATGTACTAAGGTGTGATAAAGAGGAGATTACTTCTCCAGTGAGATAAACTCTCCAGTTCCTATGTTATTCTATGGAGGATATTTAGTTATAGACTACAGGGGAGATGTACTAAGGTGTGATAAAGAGGAGATTACTTCTCCAGTGAGATAAACTCTCCAGTTCCTATGTTATTCTATGGTAGATCTTTAGTTATAGACTACAGGGGAGATGTACTATGGTATGATAAAGAGGAGATAACTTCTCCAGTGAGATAAACTCTCCAGTTCCTATTTTATTCTATGGGAGAGATTTAGTTATAGACTACAGGGGAGATGTACTAAGGTGTGATAAAGAGGAGATAACTTCTCCAGTGAGATAAACTCTCCAGTTCCTATTTTATTCTATGGGAGAGCTTTAGTTATAGACTACAGGGGAGATGTACTAAGGTGTGATAAAGAGGCAATAACTTCTCCAGTGAGATAAACTCTCCAGTTCCTATGTTATTCTATGGGAGAGATTTAGTTATAAACTACAGGGGAGATGTACTAAAGTGTGATAAAGAGGAGATAACTTCTCCAGTGAGATAAACTCTCCAGTTCCTATGTTATTCTATGGGAGATATTTAGTTATAGACTACAGGGAGAGATATACTAAGGTGTGATAAAGAGGAGATAACTTCTCCAGTGTGATAAACTCTCCAGTTCCTATGTTATTCTATGAGAGAGATTTAGTTATAGACTACAGGGGGAGATTGACTAAGGTGTGATAAGGAGGAGATAACTTCTCCAGTGTGATAAACTCTCCAGTTCCTATGATATTCTATGGGAGAGATTTAGTTATAGACTACAGGGGAGATGTACTAAGGTGTGATAACAAGGAGATAACAGCTGAATAATGAGGATAAAGTGGTTTTCCTTTTAAGAAGTGCTGCGTTGGACTCCAACCCAGGTCCAATGAATTATCACAAAGAAGAGGTGTCAATTCAGGTCTTAGTAATGGGGGCCGACACGATGGTTGTTTATTTTTTTCCTCACTAAAAAGATTTTTAAATCTATTGGACCTTCTAAATAAATTCAAAGTTCACCAATTCCAGTGAAAACCAACTGCACCATAAGGGACAAATAAAAATGGCCATTGGTTTAATTTGTTTTTTAACCACTTGAATAGAGGTGGACGTAAGGTCCCATTGTGTTCCCACCAAAAAATCCACAAAAACCATGTGATTGTCTGCTTTTTTACCGGAAAGCCCTTAAAATCTTCCATTTTTTTCCTCCTTATGTTCTCTTTTTTCCAATGGCTGCAAACTTTTTAACCCTTTACTTACATGTATTTCTCAGTTTTGCGCCAAAAACATGGCATTTCCAGGAAGTATAACACAATACAAACAGCTAGAGAGAGAGAGAGGGTGCTAGGCTGTTGTGCTGTGATTTAATTAGCAAAACTGAGGCATGAGAGGCTCATAGCGACTGATATCACTATTACCATCTGGAATACAAATAAAAGGAGGTGATGGAGGGACCATTAGCAGTGAGATTGCAGAATTTGAGGAGATTGCTGTTACTGTAATTCCTGCTGCTGCTGCTGCTGAGTGGCAAGGGCAGCAGGATGGTGAGGAGTAGGCTAGTGTGCCACAGGCTATGGTGACACAGTGGAAATGAGGTCCAGCAGTAGTGATGTGGTAAGGGAGCTGCTATGCTAAGGGAAAGAATGCTTGGAAGACTGGAGGAGCTTTTAAACTAGGAACTGGGAGTGCAGCTAGAAAAAATGGTGTGGACTGTTGACAGTAGCTGCATACCTCCCAAGTGTCCCTCTTTAGGAGGGACAGACCCTCTTTTGGACCGAAATCCCTCTGTCCCTCTTTCCCACCCTGATGTCCCTCTTCTTAGGAGATCGGATTCCATGGTGTATATAGAAGTGTATCATATTGGTCTACAGCAATAAAACTCACATTATTGTTTGTTTAAAGGGATAGTAATACTTCGTTGTATCTTTATTTTAT
This sequence comes from Rhinophrynus dorsalis, assembly GCA_037306005.1. NCBI lineage: Eukaryota > Metazoa > Chordata > Amphibia > Anura > Rhinophrynidae > Rhinophrynus > Rhinophrynus dorsalis. Next base: position 17,005,082 of record CM074722.1, read on the forward strand.
TTTGTAGGCATTACAAAAACATGAAGAATGATATAAGTCTTATCTCTCAAACCTTTATGGTTTGAGAGATATTCACAAGCAAAGTTTCCCCCTCCCACCCCTTTTACCTAGTGTAAGCCATCTCTTCTCATATGTGGAATCCAGTCCATAGACCAGACAGATAACAGAAGGGGACAATATTCTTCCTATGAGAACAATGAAATCCCTGCCCCCCTTGACAAGTTTTTCAGCTTTTTCCCTTATCTTAATTGAAGATTGTCCCTCTCTGCAGTCTACCTGGGCACCTCCCTTCTGATCTGGCTGAACGGGGGGGGGATACTTTGCTTGTAAATATCTCTTAAACCATAAAGGTTTGAGAGATAAGACTTATATCATTCTTCATGTTTTTTTAATGTCTGCAAAATAAAATAAAGATAAAACGAAGTATTACTATCCCTTTAAATGTTAGTACTTGTGTTTATAAATTATTCTGTGTAAATAAAATACTTAGAGCTTGTTATAAGTAAATTTATTTGGTTACACAAGCAGGTGTCAATAGGTCATGGAATAGCCTAGAAATTCTCGGTAACGTCCCACCCACCAGCCACACCCCCAGCAACCCCCCTTAAAACATAAGTGTCCCTCTTTGGCAATTTGAAATGTTGGGAGGTATGTAGCTGGGTACAGGTAAAGGGTCATGGAGTGAGGAAGGTGGGAGGATATGTAGTTAAAGGGATAGTAATGTCCCAACAAAAGTATACACAAAATTGTAGACACAATAAAAAAATACTTAATGCCCTTACTTGTATCTCTTGGACCGTTATGGTTTGAGAGATAAAAGAAAATAAAGGTCTCCACTCCCTCCCACTTCTGCCTGATAAGCTGTAAAGCTGTCAGAAGCAGAATCTGGTTGCGCGACCAGACACGGCTCTTCAGCAGCACCGACATCCAGATATCTAATTATAAATACTTAATCGGAATGGTCTACAATATGTGCTTGCATACCAGGCACATCTTGTAGACCATTCAGATGAAGTATTTATAGTTAGATATCACTATGTCAGCGCTCCTGAAGAGCCACGACTGAATCCGGAACCAGTATCTCATGCCGCCAGCTTATACAGCTGACGTATGAGAAGAAAGAGGGAGCGGAAAACTTTATTTTCTTATATCTCTCAAACCATAAAGGTTTGAGAGATACGTGTAAGGGGATTAAGTATTTTTTTATTGCATCTATGATTTCATGGATACTTTTTTGGGACATTACAATCCCTTTAACAGGGAAGAAAATCTATTAACCCTTTGAGCGCCAGAGGGGTACGGAATGCATTACAAAGCAATGCATTGTGTACCCCTCTGACACTCTACAGGTTAAGTTTAGATACAAAAGGACATATAGTTGCTAAAATATAAAGTGACCACAAAATGAACTCTATGTTGATTAATGGAAGGTGTATGGTAGACAGACTAGGAGACCTGGAAATGCTAGTAGTTAATCAGTATTTCAACATAATTCATATCACTGAAACATGGTAGGATGATCCACATGACTGGGATGTAAATATTGAGAGCTATTCCCTATTTAGGAGATACAGGATTCATAACAAAGGGTAGGCATATGTCTTTATGTGGAACCAGATCTAAAGCGCAGTCTGATGGAACAGAGAATTATTTCTTGAAATACAGGGAGTTCAACAAAGTTCACAAAAAAGGCAAGTAGCAAAAATAAAAATTGAAACACAAATTGCAAAAGACAGTAAGAATAATCCCAAAAAGTTTTTCAAACAATTAAAGAGCAAAAAGCTTAAAGGGATAGTAATATTTCATTTTTACTATCCCCCATGTTATAGCCCTTAAAATTCTGACTTCAACAAGACCAGCGGCATCTCTCAAACCTTTATGTTTTGAGAGATATCCGCATTCAAAGTTCCCTCTCCCTTGACCTCAGCATTCTAGCTGACAGCAGAGGAATCCGATCCATGAGCAAGTGTCGGCTCTGCAGCAGTGCTGAGATCGCGTTATAGAAACAGAAATCCTTCACTGAAATGGTCTTCTACGTGTGCTTGGTTTGCAAGTGTTCAGTATTTGGTCCAATGCACTGTAATTTATAAATGACCTAGAAATAGGAATAGTAAGCAACATTTCAGTATTTGCAGATGACACCAAATTATGTAGGGTAATACATTCAGTGCAGGATGTTTGTACTTTACAGATGGATTTACATAAAATTGCATATTGGGCAAACAAGTGGTATATGAAATTGTAACATTATGAATTTGGGAAGTGCAAATAAGCATGTTACTTATACACATAATGGGAGCATTCTATAAGACTCATTGATGGAAATAAATCATGGAATACTTGTAATATTGGCAGTAGTGATCATGGTCACATATCAGTAGTAAAAGGAAACTTGTATTCATGCAAAAGGGGGGGGGGGGACTTTGCTTGTGAATATCTCATAAACCAATCAAAGTTTCCCCCTCCTGCCCCTTTTACCTAGTGTAAGTCATCTCTTCTCAGATGTGGAATCCAGTCCATAGACCAGACAGATAACAGCAGGGGACAATCTTCTTCCTATGAGAACAATGAAAACCCTGCCCCTCTTGACAAGCTTTTCAGGTTTTCCCCTTATCTTAATTGAAGATTGTCCCTCTCTGCAGTCTACCTGGGCACCTCCCTTCTGCTCTGGCTGAGCGGTGTTACATCAGTAAAAGGGGCGGGAGGGGGACACTTTGTCATTGCATCACTCTTGTACTACAACTCTGACAGAATTGAAATAACACTCTCCAAAGTCCAAATACCATGATGATTAATTAGAGCTGCTTTTATTATGAAACGTTACTATCCCTTGAAGTAGCTCCCAGAAATAAGAATATCTTTGTTGACCTGAGCAGGAATATCACCATATTTTCACAATCCAAATTTACTGATCCTTTAATGGCTTGGCAGTCTTTCTTGCACGCATTCATAACTAATATTTTACATGAGATAATTGCACATTTTATCGGGTAGATTCCAAGTGGAGGAGTTGTACCTTCATGTTCACATGCTGTACAAACATTAATCAAACATCAATTATTGTTTTTTTCCCTAAATGTGGTAGACATGTCAAATGTAACAGTATGTGACACCTGGAGTATCATTTATAATGTTTTATTCTTAAATAAACGACTACATATTTCATGTTTATTTGTTAAGCAGACAAAATAAATTTCGTTGATATACTGATACGGACTGAAACAGATGGTGAAAGAACTCTGCTTATGGACGTTTGTAACCTAGTAGCAGCAAGTAAAACGTTGAGATTGATGAAAGTAAGAATGTCTGGTGGTGGTGGTGGTGAGGGGGGTATGCACTAATATGTGATAACAACTGAATTGTCATCTATCACATCTAACTAACTACACCCACTATTGAAGTCTCTCCACCAGTGTATGTATTGATCAATGCAGTTATTTTTGTATGTTTTATCTACTACAATAAAGTTGATGATTTTATTTGACTGTTGAATTTTCTTGAAGGTAGTGCGTGAGTTAAAGTGAAGATTTTCTTATAGTGATTCCACAGGCGCACTGTAGTAAAAAAGTATGTGACGTGTCAGGTCCATCACTGATGCTTACGGCACGTAAAACCACTGAGCATTTTTTTTTTTTTTTTTTTACTGAATCCGATTCAGGGCTCCCCGAATGGCATGCAGCTGTGCTGGGAGCCCTGAAATCCATGACGTGCCAGGTCCGTCCCTGGTCCTTTAGGGAAGTTTTCCCATGATGATCCTGGCACGTCATGGATCCTTAAGGGTTTAAGTGGAAAAAAATGGTAATGGTCCTGGCACGTCATCAGTCCTTAATTTGAAAGCTAGTGAAAAAACAAAAAACGAAAACTTTTACTGGACATTTGTTTGCAATAAAAGGAGTTCTTGAGAAGCTAACCATTATGTTGGTGGCACTGCTTGGCAATTTATGCTAATTAGTTTATGTATTGTCCAAATATCACCAAGCACTGAGCTATGAATGTAGAGAAAAAACCCACAAACTGGGGGCATTTCTAATAGCATAGTGAGGGGTACTTGTTTTTTTCAAACTGTAATTAGCATTAGCACTCGGCTGTACAAATCACCCCAAAAACTGAAACTAGTGCTCCACTAATTCTTAGACATCTGTGATGGCTCCCTATGCAGCAACTTACAAAATCCTGCTTCTCACCTTTAATGCTCTCCACACTGCTACCCCTCCTTACACCTCTTCCCTCGTCTTCTCTTATGTGCCTGGTCGCCTCCTTCACTCAGCACACAACGCCCTTCTTGTTGCACCATTCACACCCTCTTCCGTCTCAGACCTTTCTCACTTTAAAGGGATAGTAATACTTCGTTTTATCTTTATTTTATTTTGTCGTCATTGAAAAAACATGAAGAACGATATAAATCTTATTTCTCAAACCTTTATGGTTTGAGAGATATTCGCAAGCAAAGTTTCCCCTCCCGCCCCTTTTACCTAGTGTAAGCCATCTCTTCTCAGATGTGGAATGCAGTCCATAGACCAGACAGATAACAGCAGGGGACAATCTTCTTCCTATGAGAACAATGAAAGCCCTGCCCTCCTTGACAAGTTTTTCAGGTTTTTCCCTTATCTTAATTGAAGATTGTCCCTCTCTGCAGTCTACCTGAGCACCTCCCTTCTGATCTGGCTGAGCAGTGTTACATCAGCAAAAGGGGCAGAAGGGGGGATACTTTATCATTGAATTACTCTTGAACTACAACTCTGACAGAATTGAAATAACACTCTCCAAAGTCCAAATACTATGAAGATTAATTAGAGCTGCTTTTATTATGAAACGTTACTATCCCTTTAACTCCCTACCTATGGAACTTCATACCCTTCTCTCTACGTCTAGAACAATACCCCTTTGTCTTTAAAGGGGATCTATCACCCCTATACATGTTTGTCTAAAATCTTGGTTTATATAGCAACTAGATTGAAAACTATTTTCATTTTTTTAAAAAATCTGTATTTTGCCCAAATTAAACTTCTAAAGATTACCCTGCACCCTATTTCCGGACAGACTACGGTTACCAGCTCTGTACCACAGTCCGTCACTCTTCCTCTGATCCCCTCCCTCTATCCAGCCTCCTCCAATGGCGGAGGATTTCTGTCTGTAATATGGACACCACAATCATGTATAGGGATGGCAGATCCCCTTTAAGTCTACCCTGAAGTCTTGTCTTCTGGAGCACTAGGACGATGCACTACCTTTCGCCAAACTCAGCACTTGTAATTAGGGATGGGTGAAACTTTCCGCCTCAAACTGAAATCGGCTCTCACTAGTACCACCCTTTTCTCCCTCCCTTCCCATTCCCTTTTCTCCCTTCCTTCCCATTTCCTTCTCTCCCTCCATTCCTATTAAATTCCCCAATATCCCTTGGGGTGATTTAGGGAGACTGGACAGCATTGGTTCAGAAGTGGTCCCTTCCTCCTCAGACTCAGTGGACACATAATAGCCCTTCCAGTTCCTCTTTTTGCTTCTCATACTGATAGGAGTCCCTATGAGCCTCTCCTGCCTCAATTTTTACAAAATATCACAAGAGAACAGACCAGCACGTCTATCTCTCTCTGTAGCTGCTTCTATTGTGTTTGACTTCAGAGAAAATGTCACGTTTTTATAGTGGAAGTGTGAAAACAACATAAATCAATGGTTGGAAACTTTATAGCCTTTGAAAAATGGCAAAAAAATTTGGCCAAAGGGCGAAAAATGCAAAAATTTTAACCACTAATTTCAAAGCGGATTTTCCCCAAGAAAAAGCAGATAACAACGTGGTTTTCCCTCAGGAACACAGCAACAAGTTTTGCCCACCCCTACTTGTAATCTCAGCACTTGACACCCTCAATCTCTGTCTCCTATTACCCATTTAGACTGTAAGCTCCTTGGGGCAGGGACCTCTCTCCTATTGTTTCTATGAATGTGACATTTGTTTGATCCCCCCCTTATTTATTGTAACATACGTCTATTGTAAGGCGCTGTGTACACTGTGTGGCGCCATATAAATAAAGATATACATACATACATATATAAGGTATCAGACTGACACCAAAACATGAAGGTTTTTTTCTCAAAGTCTTTTAACCCTTTGAGTGCCAGAGCGGTATACAACGCATTGCAGAGCAATGCGTTGCGTAACCCTCTGGCACACAGATGGTTAACAGAGAATAGCTAGTACAACTGATTGACGTGATTCTCATTCTGTCTCATTTTCTCGTCACGTTAGTATGAAGAGGGCAAAAAGCGAAGGAAACCCAACTACAGCAGTGTGGACCTGTCTGAGGTGGAGTGGGAGGATCGAGACGATGTGGTAAGGAGGTTTTTTTTTTTTACTGTGACTCTCATCATCATTCCATAGTTAACCCTTTGAGTGCCAGATGGGTTATGCTACGCACTGGCACTCAAAGGGTTAACCATGCTACCGAGATTTCATCTTACAAAAGGGGGATAAAAAAAGCTTTGTGTTCATGTGCCTTTTGATCAGCTGTTGTTCCCCAAAAATGTAAAGGATCGTTTCTATCATTTTATATCTGTTGAGTCTATTCTTGTATATTCTTGTTAGATAAGAATTTGAGGCTGATGTATTATGGTGAACTGGGGGGAGATTCACTAAGCGGTGATAAAGAGGTGATAAAGCAGAGATAACATCTCCAGTGATATAACTTCTCCAGTTCCTGTGTTATTCTGTGGAGCCAATGAACTAAGATATTACTAATCTTAGCTCCATAGAATAACATAGGAACTGGAGAAGTGATATCGCTGGATACATGGGGGGGGGGGTGCACTATGGAGTGATAAAGAGGTGATAACGTGGAGATAACATCTCCATTGATATCACTTCTCCAGTTCCTGTGTTATTTTGTGGAGCCAATGAACTAAGATATTACTAAATCTTACTGCATTGGCTCCATAAAATAACATAGGAACTGGAGAAGTGATATCACTGGATACATGGGGGGGGGGGGTGCACTATGGAGTGATAAAGAGGTGATAACGTGGAGATAACCTTTCCATTGATATCACTTCTCCAATTCCTATGTTATTTTATGGACACCATAAATCAGGGACACCCACAAGTCCGGAAGTGGGAGGAACAGGGTGAGAAGCTGGAGAAGTGGGAGGGAAATGGGCAGAACAGGGTGAGAAGGAGGAGAAGTGGAGGGAAATGGGAGGAACAGGGTGAGAAGCTGGAGAAGTGGGAGGGAAATGTGCAGAACAGAGTGAGAAGGAGGAGAAATGTGAGAGAAATGGGCAGAACAGGGTGAGAAGGAGGAGAAATGGGAGAGAAGTGGGCAGAACAGGGTGGTAAGGGGGTCGGAAGTGGGAGTAGCAGGGTGGGAAGGATGAGAAGTCAGAGCGAAGTGGGAGTAGCACGCTGGGAATGAGAAGAAGTTGGCAGGAAGTTGGAGGAACAGGATGAAAAGGAGGAGGAGTGGGAAGGAAGTGGGAGTAACAGGGTGGAAAGGAGGAGACGTGGGAAGGAAGTGGGAGTAACAGGGTGGAAAGGAGGAGATGTGGGAAGGAAGTGGGAGTAACAGGGTGGGAATGAGGAGAAGTTAGTGGGAAGTGGGAGTAGCACGGTGGGAAGGAGGAGACGTTGGCAGGAAGTGGGAGTAACAGGGTGGAAAGGAGAAGAAGTGGGAAGGAAGTGGGAGTAACAGGGTGGAAAGGAGAAGAAGTGGGAAGGAAGTGGGAGTAACAGGGTGGAAAGGAGGAGACGTGGGAAGGAAGTGGGAGTAACAGGGTGGAAAGGAGGAGATGTGGGAAGGAAGTGGGAGTAACAGGGTGGGAATGAGGAGAAGTTAGTGGGAAGTGGGAGTAGCACGGTGGGAAGGAGGAGAAGTTGGCAGGAAGTGGGAGTAACAGGGTGGAAAGGAGAAGAAGTGGGAAGGAAGTGGGAGTAACAGGGTGGAAAGGAGAAGAAGTGGGAAGGAAGTGGGAGTAACAGGGTAGGAAGAAGGAGAAGTGGGAAGGAAATGGAATGACCAGGGTTGGAAGGCAGAGGAGTGGGAGGGAAGTGGACAGAACTGGGTGGGAAGGAGGAGAAGTGAGAGGGAAGTGGGAGTAACAGGGCGAGAAGGAGGAGAAGTGGGAGTAACAGGGTAGGAAGGAGGAGAAGCGGGAGGGAAATCGATGTAATAGGGTGGGAGGGAGGAGAATTAAGCATAGTTTCAGAGGAAACACACCAGCACTGGAGAATCAGCCTCCGTCCCTTGGATCTGGTAATTAACTTTAAAAAACAGAATCTCCGGAGCAGATTCAGAGAGTTCCCAGGTATGAAACCTCGCCCAGAGCACAATCCAGTTTTACTTCCTCTTCAGCCTTACTCTGTTTACTTTACTTCGAGCAGGAAAGACATTAAAGTCTAATATGGAATATCAAACCCTCTAACCCCGAACAGTCCATACATTTCAAATGATATTCTTAATAGTAAAAAAAAAAAGTCATCTTAATTAAATGTCCAAATGACCAAATTCACCAAAAATTCCTGGGACGAACCAAATGCAGCACCGTAGACAAAAATAAATTCCCAGACTCCCAGCTGATTTAAAAGCAGCTGTTAAAGGGATAGTAATACTTTTTTATCTTTATTTTATTTTGTAGGCATTAAAAAAACATGAACATTTATGGTTTGAGAGATATTAACAAGCAAAGTTTCCCCCTCCCGCCCCTTTTACCTAGTGTAAGCCATCTCTTCTCAGATGTGGAATCCAGTCCATAGACCAGACAGATAACAGCAGGGGACAATCTTCTTCCTATGAGAACAATGAAAGCCCTGCCCCCCTTGACAAGCATTTCAGGTTTTTCCCTTATCTTAATTGAAGATTGTCCCTCTCTGCAGTCTACCTGGGCACCTCCCTTCTGCTCTGGCTGAGCAGTGTTACATCAGTAAAAGGGGTGGGAGGGGGATATTTTATCATTGAATTACTCTTGAACTACAACTCTGACAGAACTGAAATAACACTCTCCAAAGTCCAGACACTATGATGATTAATTAGAGCTGCTTTTATTATGAAACATTACTATCCCTTTAAGCCAATTACAATAATACCCCATAGACACACAGTTATGACATCCCCAGAGTACAGCCAATCCACACTGTAGAATTTGAAAAAGAGGTTAAGACAGCTTGTCAGTGGAGACTACAGTATTTTTGGATTTAAATGTATGCTTTGGGTCATATACATAAAGAACATAGACTAATTCTAGGGCAATACATTGGTTTCCTCTCTAGAACTCCTAACGTTAAGGGGTTAAGGAAAAACATTTTAACTTAAAGGGATAGTAAAGTCTGTTTTCATTAAAACCTAATTACAACAGTAAACTAATCAATGTAAGTCCCGTCTCTCAAACCTTTATTGTTTGAGAGATATATACGAAGAGAAAGTTCCCCCTCCCTCCCCTTTCCGTGACGTGAGAAAAATGTTTCTTGCTCTAAATGGGATTTTTAAACCACTTGAATGCTAGGGGTTCCTTAAAGAGATAGTAATGTATCACAATAAAAGCAGCTCCAATTAATCTTCATAGTATTTGGACTTTGGAGAGTGTTATTTCAATGCTGTCTGAGTTGTAGTACAAGAGTAATTCAGTGACAAAGTATCCCCCTCCTGCCCCTTTTTACTGATGTAACACTGCTCACCTCAGAGCAGCAAGACTGTCCGGATGAATCACAGAGAGGGACAATCTTCAGTGATTATAAGGAAAAACATGAAAAATCTGTCAAGTGGGGGCAGGGTTTTCCTTATGATCACAGTAAGAAGATTGTCCCTTTCTGTGGTCTCTCCGATCAAGAGACCAGATTCCACATCTGAGGGGAGGTGGCTTACACTAGGTAAAAGGGGCGGGAGGGGGATACTTTATCATTCAATTACTCTTGTACTACAAATCTGACAGAATTGAAATAACACTCTCTATGGCTCAAATACTATGAAGATTAATTGGAGCTGCTGTTTTTGTGAAACATTACTATCCCTTTAAATGCGACATGTAAATCAGTGGAAATTTTGGAAATGTTCAACTCTCCCTTATAAAGGATTCTGTTTGCCCCAAAATTGCTACAGTTTCCTTTTATAAATAGGTTGCAGAGTTCCATGTGTATATAGTCATCTGCCCTTTGATCAATAAGCCCCTTTATAACTGAGTTTCCACGTCCATACTCTTCCTGTTGGTAAGTGTTGAACAGTCTGGCCGTAATCTTCGGTTTGTGGTAGATCTCCCTCTTAAGCAGTGAAAAATTCACAGAAAAGTTATGTTAATTGTGTTTCCACAGATCTGGATCCTTTCCTTAAGGAACATTTACCACTTAGAGGCCCCTGAATTCATATTAAATGTGTTTTTTTTATGGGGTGAAAATGCTTAAGGAGAAATACAATTGGAAGGATTTGGAGCTTCCAAAAATTCCTAAACCGTGTGCTTAGGAACTCAGAATGATACATAGTGTCCGTGCATGCTTGTCAAACACAGTAGAAAATAGAAATGAATATAATTCAAATGTTATATAGGAAATTAAGGCAATAGGATACTTTACTTTACAAATAGCGAAAGTGGGAAATATTGTAAAATTGCCTGTTTTTTACATTTCCATTTTACCAGTTATACTTTTGGGTCCTGCTAGTGATTCTGCTGATTTCTCTTTCCAGCGAGCTTTCTGTCAGGGAATATGAAATCAGGGACTATGATACAATATAACAGCTGTTTCTAGGCAATATGGCCCCCAGTGTGAAATTCCAAAATGCCTCCCCCATCGCTTTCTTTATGGTGACAAAGCCTTAAAGGGATAGTAATGTTTCATAATGAAAGCAGCTCTAATTAATCATCATAGTATTTGGACTTTGGAGAGTGTTATTTCAATTCTGCCAGAGTTGTAGTTCAGGAGTAATTCAATGATAAAGTATCCCCCTCCCATCCCTTTTACTGATGTAACACTGCTCAGCCAGATCAGAAGGGAGGTGCCCAGGTAGACTACAGAGAGAGACAATCTTCAATTAAGATAAGGGAAAAAGCTGAAAAGCTTGTCAAGGGGGGCAGGGCTTTCATTGTTCTCATAGGAAGAAGATTGTCCCCTGCTGTTATCTGTCTGGTCTATGGACTGGATTCCACATCTGAGAAGAGATGGCTTACACTAGGTAAAAGGGGCGGGAGGGGAAACTGTGCTTGTGAATATCTCTCAAACCATAAAGGTTTGAGAGATAAGACTTATATCATTCTTCATGTTTTTTTAATGCCTACAAAATAAAATAAAGATAAAACAAAGTATTACTATCCCTTTAAGCATAAGCAGTACACGCCAACAGGAAAACATGTGCTAGAGGCACATGAGGCAGAACATGGCATGTACATGCACCATTAACATTTGTAAGACCAACAGATATCTGCACCAGACCAGAAAAGAATTACACAAATAGAGAACAGTACAGCATTACACCAGACCAACAGAGCTTTTTAATAGAGCATTGCACCATTATCAAAACCTTCAGAATACTGCAACATTACATGAGAGTGAAAGAAAAGGGAAAAGCATATATAATACCAGACAGTGGAGCAAGGCTCAGGTTTCAGTTTGTGTGAATATACTTCTGTTTTCTACCAGTGGACAGTGGAGAAGGCTGGAGTGACAGACAATGTGTATGTGGTTCTGTAACTACCAGTGGACAAGGGGAACAAGAGTAGGTTGTTACTGTATATGTGATTCTGTGGCTGCCAGTGAACAATGGAGAAAGGCTTGAGTGTCAGTCAGTGTATGTGCGGTTCTTTGACTACCAGTGGACATTAGAATAAGGCTTGGGTGTCATTGAGTGTTTGGGTGGATCTGTGACTACCAGTGGAACAAGACGGGGGTGCAGACAGTGTATGTGTGGTTCTGTGACTACCAGTGGAACAAGGCTGGGGTGTCAGACAGTGTATCTGTGGTTTTGTGAACACCAGTGGAACAAGACTGGGGTGTCAGACAGTGTATGTGTGGTTCTATGACTACCAGTGGAACAAGACGGGGGTGTGAGACAGTGTATGTGTGGGTCTATGACTACCAGTGGAACAAGACTGGGGTGTCAGCCAGTGTATGTGTGGGTCTATGACTACCAGTGGAACAAGGCTGGGGTGTCAGACAGTGTATGTGTGAGGGTCTGGAACTACCAGTGCAAAGTGGAACAAGACTTTAGCCGAGTGCCAGAGGTGTATTCAAAATATTGCTTACCAGCATCCATGAGGCCATATCTGTACTAGCTTCCTGTAGGTTCTAGTCATGTCACTGTGAACATATTTTTCTGATGGGGGCCTATACAATGTTTGCGCTGAAGGCAGCCCTCCAATGACTAATTATGCCACTGTGAATAACCCTCTGCCCTTCAAAGCTGTAACTCCTTGAATGCTAGACAGATCTCCAAAGTACTGTTTCATAATATGTTTGAGGCCTCTTTAGCATTAATTAGGTGAAATCAGCCACCTGTGAGAATGCTTTAATTTTCTTTTGCATGTAAAATTTTAACCTTGGCTATAGGGATCCTCTCACCATGAAGCAGGGAGCTCTGAACTCAACTACCACCCATACCCCCGACTCTGTCTGTTCCTTTCATTGTGAGCCAAATGCCAGTTTACATCAGAAGGGCATCCTGGTCCCATTTAGTTTTCTCTCTCAATGGACTAAGATAAAAGGATTCATCATTAAGTATAAAAATCCCCTATTGTCTTGTGTCATTGAGGGATGCAAGGACCTCAAAGATGTTCCGAAGCATTCTCAAAAAAGGTTAGGGAGGGAGAGAAAACTATTGAATAGCTTCCTGAAGCCAAAACCTGCATCCTACGATGTGAACATATTCACTTTGTAGAACTTAGTAAACATATCAGCAGATGACCAAGTTACTGCTTTGAAGATTTGGTCCACAGACTCTTGAGTCTACAAGGCCTATGATGTGTTAATAGAGTATACATAATATGTTGTAATCTTGAATGGAACTGGTTGAGATTTTGTAATGCAAGCTTATCTAATTGTCCATTTCAGTATGATGCTATTGCAGATTTAGGATCAGGTCTGCCCTTCGTAGGGCCTTCTGGTATTACAACAATTTGTCAATGTGCCAGAATGTTTTTGTAGTCTTAATATAATGTTGTAGAAGATACCTCACTCTGTCCAATTACTATAAATTCCCCTCTTTGTGATCAGTATGCAATAGACAAAAAAAAGGGAGATCTCTTGTTTAAATGGATAGTAATACTTCGTTTTATCTTTATTTTATTTTGTAGGCATTAAAAAAACACGAAGAATGATATAAGTCTTATCTCTCAAACCTTTATGGTTTAAGAGATATTCACAAGCAAAGTATCCCCCCCCCCAGTCAGCCAGATCAGAAGTGAGGCGCCTAGGTAGATTGCAGAGAGGGACAATCTTCAATTAACTTGTCAAGGGGGGAAGGGCTTTCATTGTTTTCATCCAAAGAAGACTGTCCCCTGCTGTTATCTGTCTGGTCTTACAACCAGATTCACATCTGAGAAGAGATGGCTTACACTAGGTAAAAGGGGCAGGAGGGGAACTTTGCTTGTGAATATCTCTTGAACCATAAAGGTTTGAGAGATAAGACTTATATCATTCTTCATGTTTTTTAATGCCTACAAAATAAAATAAAGTTAAAACGAAGTATTACTATCCCTTTAATATGAAATGCTGAGACCACTTTTGTTTGAAATTTGTGAACAGCTCTCAATAATAGTATTTAACACAATAGCTGTGAGAAAGACTGCTTTTCATGTTGTGTTGTTTTTTGATAAATGTGTTAGAGGTTCAAAGGGAGCAGAAGAACCTCTAATACTAAATTTAAGTCTGATGGAAGTGTGGATTGTGTAGATGTTTGCATTTCTCATTAATTGGCAATTTTTATAGCTAAAGCTGAAATTTGAACTTTTTAGGAGTTGAGTTTTAATCCTTTTTTCATTCCTAGTCTAGCATTGCTTGAGTTACCAAGTTGCTAAAACCTTTTCAATATTTCAGTTTGAAGCTCCAAACCTTTAAAGCAAGTTTCAACACCTTGGGCTGTGGTATCGGTACCTGTGAGAGTAAGTCTAGGACTTTTGGGAGACGCCAAGGTTCTGTTATTTGCATTTCAGTTCATTGATGAAACCAAGCTTTTCTTAGCCAGAATAGGGCTATGAAGAGAGTCTAAATGTTTTCTCTTTTGAGTTTGGCAATCATGACTAGAGGTGGAAATATGAAAACTAGGTTATAATGTCATGTGAATGCATCTACCACCACTTCCTTTGGGTCCCTTACCCTTGTGCAAAATGCTGGCAATTTTGGGTTGAGTTGTGAGGCCATCAATTCTATCTCTGGCAATATCCAGTGATCCACTAGTTGAAATAAAATTAATTTTTTTCAATTCCCATTCTCCCTGATCTGTCATCTGTCTGCTGAGATAATCATCATCCTGATTTTCTACTTCTGGGGTTCAACTTTCTTGGGCCTGGTAAAATAAGCATTAGTGCTAAAAAGAGTACCCACTGGTACCCTCATTGTGGTACTCTAGGAATTCTATTACCTAGCCAACATCCTCTGCAAGTGTTGGTCACATCAACTCGTGTTGCAGCCAAACATCTGTCACGGTTTTCTGTTCCCACAAGTTACAGTCAATAGCATGGGTAGTGGGAATATCAAAGGACACTAGCCATAATATAGGGACTCAGCACATATGTTTGGTAAGTGCTATAGCCTTAACATGATTTTCTGCCCACAGGAGAATTCTTTCTACCTTCATCCAAGCAACCCTGCTCTTGGTTACTCCTTAATGGTTGATGTAAGCTGTTACTTTGTATTGTCCAATTGAACCTGAATAGTAAGGCTCTTCGAGAGGGTCGTCCAGGTCGAAAAACAATGAAGACAAATCATTGTTCCAATACATTTATGGTGAGAAGAGTCTTACTGTTGGGCTGTTTGCCTTGAATTGAGGGTGGTACACATACTGATACACTACCGACAGACTGGCATCTGTCATCACTACCTTCCAGTTAGGAACCAAGAGTCTTTGTCTTGTAATCTAATAGCCACCACTGGAGGGAGTCCGTGGTGTACTTTGATCGTATTACTTGGTGGTGGAGATGAGTGTGATTTTTGTTCCAGTATCAGAGTACATTTAGTTTCAGGGTGCACAGATGGAACAATGCTAATGGCACCATCTCTATCGTATATAGTATAGTTCCCACTAAACTCATACATTCTTTGATTGTTAGTTTTGTTTGTTCAAATATCTGATGTGCTCTTGTTTGTAACTATTTGTCTGATGTTATAAATATCCTTTGGAGACTTATGTCGAAGACTAGGCCCAAATGCACCAGCCAGTTTGTTGGAATTAGATGAGATTTGTTTTGATTTCCAATCCAACTATATTGTTTTAATATGTTCAGTACGAGATCTACTTTCTCCCATTTTCATCAAGCGGGGGCAGGTTTTTACTTATACTGATAGACATAAGTGTCCCTCGCTGTGATCCGTCCGGACCTGCTCTCAGATCTTAGAACACTCTGCGTGACTCTGCGGAACTTTAAAATAAAAGTACAAGACGAATACAATGTTATAGATATTTACAAAGGTACCGTTCATTATTTAAAAAAGTATAATGAATAATCGACAATAACTTTATATCCTGATATTCTCTTTAATCTTAAAAATAAGACTAGGAATTTGTTTTCGGAGTAATGCACTTTTCTTTTTTTTAATAAAATGTATCGCCATTTTCCAGATTGCAAGAAAATAAATGCTTTATAGATCTGTAATGAATTTCCCCAACAATTTCTGATGACAAACTCAAGGATAAGGAAAAAAGCAACAATTAGCTCTCCAACTGTTGGAGAATACAACTCACATTGTTCCAGATCAGCCGTCAGCTGACATGTTTTGAATACAATATTGAAATTTGGATATTTCCTTTATTCAAAAAATAACCTCCCAATTACTTTATTATGTCTAGAATCGTAAAATATGAATTCTACCTTTCTGCTATAATTCAGATAACATCATGCATAAGTCTCTGATGTTATGTCCATGGAGGCAGACATGACAATTGCTAGAAGAGCCCCACAAACTCACCCCCCTGCACATGGTAATCTTAAACACTTAATAACCAGAGTGTGTAATTTGTTGTTCATCCATCTGGCTCTAAAAAGGTTTGAATATGCTGGTGCACGCCGACCGCTTCCATTCAATAAATCTGACATTAGTTGTCACCTCCACCTCAATGGATGTGACGTCCAGTAGATCTTATCTCCAGAACAAAGGCATAAGGGGCTATTAGGATTTTCTAGCAATAGTGAGTTAAGTGTGGGGGTATTATTAGGAGGTGCTAGTGTTCCTTTAAAGGGATAGTAATACTTTGTTTTATCTTTATTTTATTTTGTAAGCATTAAAAAAACATGAAGAACGATATGACTTATCTCTCAAACCTTTATGGTTTGAGTAATACTCACAAGCAAAGTTTCCCCTCCCGCCCCTTTTACCTAGTGTAAGCCATCTCTTCTCAGATGTGGAATGCAGTCCATAGACCAGACAGATAACAGAAGGGGACAATCTTCTTCCTATGAGAACAATGAAAGCCCTGCCCCCTTGACAAGTTTTCCCTTATCTTAATTGAAGATTGTCCCTCTCTGCAGTCTACCTGGGCACCTCCCTTCTGCTTTGAGGTGAACAATGTTACATCAGTAAAAGTAATTGAATTACTCTTGAACTACAACTCTGACAGAATTGAAATAACACTCTCCAAAGTCCAAATACTATGATGATTAATTAGAGTTGATTTTATTATGAAACAATACTATCCCTTTAACAGTAAAAATACAGACAATAATAGTGTATTATTACTTGAATGTCATAAGCCTATGTATCCAGTACATTGCTTTTCAATCCCAAGCAACAGTATAAAATAAAAAAACAAAAAGAAGACGTGCCACATAGTGTAATACTGTTGATATAAATGAAGACTGCAGATATTATCAAATGCACTGACATTTATCGATGGTCAGAAAGCTGTTATCAGTCAGTCTGACATACACTCTTGCGCTTTCTGCATAAAGCACGATTAAAGGGTTTGGAAGCAGCGGTCCTGTTGTGTGTTTAAAGGAGCAGAAAACTTTTTTTTATGAAAAAATATATATTGTAGGGATTTTCCTATTGAGGGTAATAAGTTTACTACTGCTGAGAGATTTATATTTCCAGAGTTATTACATTTAAACCCATGTTTTTTTAATTAGCAGTGCCCTGTAGTGGTCAAATTCTAATTAGATTTCCTGTTAGATTCTAATAGAGATGAAAGTCAAGAAAGTCAGTAACATACAGTTCTCCACAGAATGTGATAGAAACTGCTGAGTCACTTCCTGTCAGTTAGAACTATCAGGAAGTAAACACAGTAAATTCACTTCCTGTCAGTTAGAACTATCAGGAAGTAAGCACACAGTAAATTCACTTCCTGATTATCTGAACTTCTATAAATTTTGAATGTGGGCAGTGGGAGTTATCTTGTTCCATTCAGCGGGAAATGCTCTATAAAACACGTGTTTTCATAAAAAAAAGTTTACTGCTCCTTTAAGTTCCTGTTTGTGGATCACCATTACCCCGAGTGGAAACAGGTGAAATCTCTACACAAGCCTGTATGTCAGACTCACTGATAACAGCTTTCTGGCCATCGATAAACGTGAGTGCATTTGATTATATCTGCAATCTTCAATGATATCAACAGTATTACACTATCTGGCGCGTCTTCTTTTTGTCTTTTTATTTTCTACTATTGCTTGGGATTTTGTCACCGCTCAGGGATACCGTGTCATGAAGGAGCAACCTATCATTCTGTGGAGTTGTACTCTAGACCAGTGGTTCTCAACCTGTGCTCTCAGTGGCTACTCACAGGCCAGGATTTTAGAAATTACTTTTAAGAGCACAGGTGAGTTAATCAATACAACTGATCCTCTGATCAACACACTTGTGTTCTAGCAGGGAGATTCCTAAGTCCTGGCCTGTTAGTGGCCACTGAGTGCACGGGTTGAGAACCTCTGGTCTAGATACTGCGTCTGATGGTAGTATATATTGCTCAGCTGTTCGTTTTGCTGGAAAAAGTACATACCATTGTCCAGCATCTTTATTTGTGAGTACGCACCTATGGGTGTTTGGTGGTGCCTGTTGAAGTTTCACTGATCCCGCACAGGGGCGCTTGTGTTTTTCTTCTCCCTCATCCTTCCTGTTTTGCTACATTGCTTTTTTGATGTGTTGCATACCACTCTGGCACTCAAAGGGTTAACCTCTCACAATCTTTCCCAAAACATGGGTGTATAAAACTCCTAACAAACATGTCAGCAGACAAAGGCTCTCTGTTCCGTTTTGTATCGCCTGAAACAAAGAACAAATTAAATTAGTTATTATACAGCTTTACATGGTCTCTAGGGCTTGAAATTGCATAAAACAATATGTCTTTAATTGATGATTTAAAAAAAAAATGTGTCATGCTGGTTTAATGATCGTGCTGGCGTCCATAATTAAGGTTTTACACATAAAAATATTATGAAACCCAAAAATTATAGGTGTTGGGGGAGGAAAGGATGTACAGGCGTCTAATGGACCAGAAATTAATGAGTAATTGCTACCCATTAACTCCGTGTGTGCCAGCGGAATGTGCAGAGAACACTCTTTAGCACTAAAATGTTTTAAGTGAAAGTAACCTATTTTTTTTACCTTTTCATATTCTGCAAGTAGAAATATCTAAAAGTAAAATTATCTATACTTTTTATCTATATATTTTTTTCCATCTTCAGCTATTTTGGTTTACACTTTTAATGTGTTATGTTTCATTACAATGAGCTCCCCTGACGTCCATTGCCAGAGAGATTTCTGGTCGGTGTTTGTGGAAGCAGCGATACTGACACAATGTAACAATAATCTGCAGCAGTCCGTGCTCTTTATATGCTGCATTTAATGTAGTGGAGGCTAGGGTTGCCACCCAGATGGTATTTTACCGGCAGGCCGGTAAAAAATTGGCTTCTGTCCAATGTTAAGTCTATGGAGGGAATGCCATGGCCGGTATTTTTTTGAAAGGTGGCAACCCTAGCGGAGGCAGACATCTCTGCTACAGAGAAATTGATACATTTTATCACTATTTCAGTTTTTTCCTGGCAGAAAGCTTTCTGGAATCAGAGATGCAGGCAGCTCACTAACAGGTGGAGTTGCACTAAGGTTCAATAAGAGGCTAGTATGGCATTTGGTGGTGTGTTTGTTTTGATCTCAACATATGCACTAAGATAAAAAAAAAATAAAAAAAAAACACATATATGTGTATAAAATGAACTACACATTTAGGTTAATAATTATACCAGGTCATCACATGATCACCTGAACCCAGTTTGTGCCATACCTGTTTGGAAAGGGTGAATCTCCCCTTTCCAACAAATGTACTACCAGGAGATGGGGGCAATCTCCATACACTGTCCTGGATTGTCCCTGGGGATCTAGTGGGCAAAATGACATTTTCTAACATCTGTAGGCCACTCCAAATGCTCCTTTGGGGTTGAAGATATCCCCAACTGGAGGACCCATTAAGTACCTCTATGTGCCACCCTGATTCCACTTACTGTGTACTGAGGACGTCATAGACAACATCTTTAGAGATTTTTGGGGGTTTGCTAAAGATGTTGCCCATAATGTCCTTAGCAGTCAAATGGTTAAAGAGGCAGTACACTTTTTTATTTAAAAAAAAAATGTTCCTCTTGAGTAAAACAAGGGTACTTCCACCGGCAGTGCTAAGACACCACTGTTACTGAACCCCAATGTTCCTGCAGTTCTCTTGGTAATCCCATTGCTCAAAGGGAATACCACAAGTGTAACCAACTAAACATGATTGGCTGATGCTTGCTTGGACCACCATTGATTGATGACCAAAACGATAATACAGCATGTGAACAGTCTCTACTGAAGCACCGCAAGCTGCAGTTTAGATCATCTGTAAAGCAATGTGTTGCATACCCCTCTGGCACTGAAAGATATAAAGAATATTTATTTTTCGATTTACAGTTTGTGGTGGGGATTTTTGGTCTTGAAGCAGCATTTTTTCTTGTCTTTTTTTGCACATTTTTACATTTTTTTTTATACTCTATATAGTTGGGCAAATCAGTTGCACCGTACGGAATATATAAAAATTATAATTTATTCAAAAGGGGCTTCAAATCATCTGAAAGCATTAGCTACTTCTGTGGCATTCAGTCAGTTAATATCTCCATTTAAATCGGCTGGACGTTTGAGAAGTTGATTTGCTGAAAAAATTGCATCTCTTTCCTAATAACGCAGTCTCAATGTATGTGTGGTTGTGTCACTACGAGTGGACTTGTGGACGATTATCATAATGGTTGCTGAATGGTTACATCAAACTTTGGCCTTGTAATTTGGTCTTAATGGGTTAGTAATGTCCGCATATAAATTTATGCTATATTGTAGATTTAAAAAAAAATTATGTGGAGCAGGTCCCATCTCTCAAACCTTTAAAGTCTCCCCCCTCCTTCCCCTTGCCCTGATGTCAGCTGTAAAGCTGACAGAAGGAGATCTGTGTCGGCCATCTCGAGGCGGATCTTCAGCAGAGCCAAATCCCAATATCTAAAAAGAAATACTTCACTGGAACGGTCTGCAAAGTGTGCCTGCTGCAGGCACACTTTGTAGACCGTTCCAATGAAGTATTTATTTTTAAATATCGGGATTTCGGCTCTGTTGAAGAGCCGCCGGTTGGTGCAGTGACCTGGATCTTCTTCTGTCTGACGTCAGCACAAGGGGAAGGAGGGGGGAACTTTAAAACATTATGGGACTTGCTCCACATGATTTATTTTTTTTTAAATCTACAATATTGAATAAATTTGTATGCGGACATTACTAACCCTTTAACCCCGTGCGTACGTGGCTGTCACCTTAACGCCCGTGGTACATTTTTTTTTTAAATAATTCCGGAGTCTCCGAACGGCGTGCAGCCGCATGGAGACCCGGACTTCCGATGCTTACCGGGTACGTCCTCTGTCAGTAAGTGACAGTTTTTGTGGGACGTACCTGGTAAGTCAATTGTCACTATGGGGTTAAAGATAGTTTTAGTACTAGCATTCTAACTCATTTTATAATGATACCATCTTAAGCCATTTAATGTTAGATCATCCTATGGGTTAACCCTTAGAGTACCAAAGAGGTACCCATCAGATTGTCCGTGGATACTTCCTTGGCACTTAAAGGGATAAAGCAGGCATAGCCAACCATGGTTCTTAAGCTTTACCAATAGGGTATGTGTTGGGGGATATCCCAGTTAGAGCACAGGAGGAGTAATAGTGGCTCTGGCTCTGTCACTTTAAAATTTTGATTGCCAGGTACGCAACGCTATGCATTGCATATCCCTCTGACACTCAAAGGGTTAACTGGTATTCCTGTCTTCCATCTGGGTTACCATGAAAACACTGTTAGAAGCGGTTCACTATCAAAATGTCGCCCACTATTGTGAGAGCAACTACACGGTGCATGAACCATGTCGCCAGGATGAAAAGGGTGACATGAGAATCTCGCCCCCATCAAAAGGGGTAAGATTCTCATGTCACGGGTTTAAGCATTGCTCATTTAAACAATGAGCATCACTCATTTAAACTGTGTCTGTGGATCATAATAATAATAATTTTAAAAAAAGACAGCCACATTTTGTGTAACAAGGCTCAATAGCAAGGTCTTAATTCACTCTTTAGTTGGTAACATGCCTTTATCTTGAATTTTTCTGCATGGATCAAGCAGTGAAATGTCAGGTGCTATGACTATAAGCCGGGTAAAGACTCCGACTTCCAACTGAAGAGTGAATTTATGAAGGTATTGTGAGGAGACCTTACATAATCCTTGTTACACAAAATGCGTCTGTGTGTTTTTTTTTTTTTTTTTATTATGAGCCGTGGACACTGTTTCAGTGACACTGTGCAAATGAGCGACGCTCATTGTATAAATGAGCAAAGCTTAAGCCAGTAACATGAGAATCTCCCCCTTTTGATGTGGGCGAGATTCTCTTATTGCCCTTTTCATCCCAGCAACATGGTTAATGAGCTGTTTAGTTGCTCACACAACAGTGTGCAACATTTCAAAAGGATACCGCTGGAAGCTCTAGAGGACCAGGGTTGGCTACTCTTGGGTTCAAGAGTTTGATTTTTGGGGTTGTACTGAGATTTTGTGTGAAACCAGAGAGTTCCCCCAATGCAAGAATTTTAAGAATCTTTGTGATGAGGTTTTTTAATTACCTTATCACAAAATTTCTCCTGAGCTGCTCCCCCAACTCACTACCTCACCATGCCAGACTTTCACCCAACTTTATTAGCTTCAAGTAGCACAGTTTGAACACAAGCCTTATACCAAACTCCTTTAGAGTTTTGACTCTCACCATATTCCAACTATACAGCTGCTTTACTCCACATGTCACCTTGTCTCTTATACTCATTCACTCTGTAGATTGTAAGATCTTCTTAGCAGGGCTCTAAATACCGTTTGTGTTGATTTATTTCTATATGTCATTGTATGTTATTCTATTTCTCCTATTTACTGCCCTCCAGAATATGTTTGCACCCAATAAAAAAGGATGATAATAATTATAGTAATAATAATATTTACTATGGAAACTATTCAGCTTCACTTATTGCAGTTCCATTTTATTTAAAGGGATAGTAATACTTTGTTTTATCTTTATTTTATTTTGTAGGCATTAAAAAAACATGAAGAACGATATAAGTCTTATCTCTCAAACCTTTATGATTTGAGAGATATTTACAAGCAAAGTTTCCCCTCCCGCCCCTTTTACCTAGTGTAAGCCATCTCTTCTCAGATGTGGAAATCAGACCATAGACCAGACAGATAACAGAAGGGGACAATCTTCTTCCTATGAGAACAATGAAAGCCCTGCCCCCCTTGACAAGTTTTTCAGGTTTTCCCCTTATCTTAATTGAAGATTGTCCCTCTCTGCAGTATAACTGGGCACCTCCCTTCTGATCTGGCTGAACAGGGAGGGGGATACTTTGCTTGTGAATATCTCTTAAACCATAAAGGTTTGAGTGATAAGACTTATATCGTTCTTCATGTTTTTTTAATGCCTACAAAATAAAATAAAGATAAAACTAAGTATTACTATCCCTTTAAAGAAGCTTTCTAATTTCCCTGTATTCTAAAATATAAATCAACTGTATATTTTCTATATCTTTTTAATTTTAGCTGCGAAACGCGATGGTAAACAGGAAAACTGGGAAATTTTCTATGGAAGTCAAAAAGACTGTGGACAAAGGGGTAAGCTTGCCAAATGGTGAAAGTACTGGGCAGTTTATGTAATGAAAACAAGATTATAATGTTCTCTATTTTCCTTTCTGTACTCTAGAAACGCGTTTTGGTGATGACCAATGATTATTACTACACAGACATTAAGGGCACGCCTTTCAGGTATGGTTCAGGCTGGTATTTCAAGGCAGAACAATTGATCCTCCTGATCAGCTCCCCGAAACCCCCCATTACAATTCACCTCCACTTAACCCTTTGAGTTCAGATGGGTGTCCAATGTATTTTAGCTTGGGATGCACCGATATCATTTTTTTTAAGACTGAGTACGAGTACCTATACTTTCCCCAAGTACTCACCGATACCAATTACCAATACTTTTTTTGCAATGCCATTTGACAGTTTTCCATGGGGTGGTGAGAGGGTGCAGTGGAACTGATTGGGAGATGGGGGGGGGGGCTGAGGGAAAGCAGGGGAACTGAATGGGAGAAGTGGGGGGCTGAGGGGAACTGAATTGGAGAAGTGGGGGGGGGCTGGGGAGAACTGAATTGGAGAAGTGGGGGGCTGGGGAGAACTGAGTGAGAGAAGTAGGGGGCTGAGTGGGAGATGGGGGGGTTCTCAATGGGGCTGATGCATGGCAATGGGACTGAAGCCAGTGACATTGTGCCAGGGTCTCCCTGGAAAGCTGCAAAAAAGTTTACAGCTTGTCCAGTCTGTGCCGAGCTGCCACTTCTGCCTGCCTTACCCTCCAGCTACCCGCTGTAATTTCCTCCTCTGCTGGGTGCTCTCTGTTCTCTCGCGAGCCCCGGCAGAGGTCAGGGTCGGAGCGTTCCCATGGTAATCCGCGGCAACGCTCCGATGCTGCAGGAGGGAGAGAGGTGCCCAGGGAGCATTGTGAGCAGCTCCCCAGGCTCCCTCTCTGCAGCACCGACCCGGACACAGGGTATCGGTATCGGTGCAACTCTAATTTTAGCCCACTCAGTGGGTTAAAGAGCTTGAACAACCAGACAATGCTGGCATATTAATAAAAGTCTATAATAAAACCCATATTTATTTTATTAAAAAAGTGAACATTTTTGGGGAAAGGATAAAAAAATAGGGCCACCAGCTTCCACCCTCACTAATTCTGCCCCTTAGATGGCTCTCTAGTTTGTACCCACTTTACATATATACAAAGCAAACAAACAGCTGCAAAAAAAGTGTTATGGTACCTGTCATCCTGTTAATGAGGGGTTTAAAATCACCGGTAATTACAGCAAAATATTTTCAGCCGTATTTATCAAGCTGTAGACGTACAATTGTGGAGTAGATCAACTGCACCATAGGGAACACAAGAAAATTCCCATTAATTTAAATGTTTAGTTTAACCCCACAAATGCAAGAGAGGTTTCACACGGAGATCTCACTAGAATTTGAGGGGGTTAACCCTTTGAGTGCCAGGGGGTACGGAACGCATTGCTTTGCAAAGGGTTAAAAATAATCATTTGTATCAATGGAGATTTAGTAATGGTTCATCCATCGCTTTTGGAGCAAATGGTGTGGCCCAAAATTGCACCTCTGTACATTGCTGAATGCAACCCTCCCTGTATTGCCAACGATAGTGACAGTACCTTAGTAACATAGTAAACTAGGTTAAAAAAAGACACAAGTCCATCAAGTTCAACCTTTGCCTCATAACCCAGAGACGTAAGGATTGTATAAATTTCCAAATAAGTTAGTCTTTATCTGACCTTCCTGTTTTGCCTACTAACACACAGTATAACCCTGTATGTTCCCTCTTGAAACAAATATATCTAATTTCTCTTAAACGTGTCCATTATATCTGCCATAACTACATCCATGATCAAGGAATCCCACAATTTAACAGACCTTGTTTTGAAAAAAAAAAACCCTTCCTCCGCTAAAGTTTAAACCTCTAATCTCAAGGGGTGTCCTGGTCATCTGATCAGACCTTGGAATAAATAGTTCACTGCAGAGATCCTTGTATTGACCTCTCATATACTTGTACAATGTGATAAGGTCTCCTCTTAGTCGTCTTTTCTCTAGAGTAAATAAACCAAGTTTGTCTAGTCGTTCCTCATATGTCAAGTCCTCCATTCCCTTAATTAATTTTGCTGTTGATCTTCACTGTACTCTCTGCAGTTCTAGAATATCCATTTTCAGAACTTCTGCCCAAAACTGGCACACCTGCATCAAAGACAAGGATATACATAATATATATATATATATATATATATATATATATATATATATATAGTTATTTATGGGGTTTTTTTCATAACAAAAAAGTTCACTGCTCCTTTAAGTCCTGGACAATAACTAATAGCTGAAGCTAGGTTGTGAACCACTGAGTTAGATAAAACTGCTGACTCACTTCCTGCCAGTTTGAACTTTCAGGAAGTAATCACACTGTAATTCAATTCCTGACCATTTGAACTGGAATAGCTTTTGAATAAAAGAAACTGACAGCAGCGGAAGTGTCCTTGTTTTACTCATTTGGAAAAACCCCACAGAGGTTGTCATAAAAAAGTTTCCTGCTCCTTATTAATATGGAACTGTAAGTTATAATGGGGGTGTTGTTCTAGTGGGCAATGCAGATATATTGCAGACTGTTGGGTATTGCAAAATACTTGAGAATGGGCATATTGCTTATACTGTGAATTGGAAGCAATTTATATATTTTCATGGTGTACGGTTTTTCTACCATTTTACAAATTTTCATGCTGTACCATTTCTCCGTTATTTGTTCTTACTCCTTTATATGTTATACTAGTGTAAAAGCCCGTGTACACGGGCCAAGGTCCGGGTAATGTTAACCCTTTGAGTGCCAGAGGGGTATGCAACGCATTGCTTTGCAATGCTCTGTGTGCCCCTCTGGCACTCAAAGCGTTAAGAGGCCGGTCCTGCTCTGTGTCCTGCCACCGACGCAGTCATGCACTGTAGAGACTGCCCGAAATCAGAGAATGCTCCCAGCACAGAACTCCCAGCATTCCGTGCTCCCAGCACAGAACTCACAGCATTCTGTGCTCCCAACATTCCGTGCTCCCAACATTCTGTGCTTTCGGGCAGTCTCTACTGTGCATGACGGCTTCTGACAAACATTCTAGAAAATTATTATATAGGATTCTAGGGTATTTCCTTTGATGGGAAATAGTGGATGGATTTTGGGGTGGAGTCATATAATGAGTGGGGGTGTGGCCATAGGAGGGGCTAAGAGCACCAGGGTTTCCTTAGCCTATGGGGAACATGTTATGTAAATCCAGCCCTTCTCCATGTTTTAACCCTTTGCACCTTACCAGTTTTGAACTCTTGTTTTTCAGTTTGGGAGTTGTTCTCTCTAGAGGACATGGCAAATACTTCTTCAGAGGCAATGTAACTATAGAAGACGGTAAGTTGTCGTATCCTGGAAAAAACAGTATTGTATGTGAGTGGAATATACTCACTATATATATATATATATATATATATATATATATATATATTTATATATATATATATATATATATATATATATATATACCTTAAGGTCAAAGCACAAGTGGGGGTATTTGGGGAAAACAACTACAACACAGTGCACGGGCGTCCGCAGAAATTTTTCCAAGGCAGGAGGGGTGCAAAGCCATAATATGCCCCCAGGCTATCTTGCCTAATGCCTATGTTTGGGGGGGGGGATAGAAAAAGGGGCAAGTTCCCCCATTTGCACCCCGTGCAGATACCCATGTATCTGTGTGAACTAAAAAAAGTTCCTATTTATTTAAATGGAGATTTTAAACGGTTAGTAAAGTCCTTTTAAAATATAACAAAATATTGTAGCTATTAAAAAAATAAACAAAATGATCCCAGTCCCATCTCTCATACCTTTATGGTTTGAGAGTTAGAACATTTTAAATGTCCCCCCTCCCTCCCTTTTCCCAGACGTCAGCCTCTAGCTCACAGAAGAAGATCCTGGTCCCAGGAACTGCAGGCGGCTCTTCAGCAGAGCCGAGATAGCACTATGTAGATAGAAATATTTCATTGGATTGGTCTACAAAGTGTGCTTGCAAACCAAGCACACTTTGTAGACAGTTCCAGTGAAGTAGATCAATCCTGCACTCTATATCAATAAGTGAATATGTGCCCTAGCTTAGGCATATATAATAATCATTGCAAAATCTAAAAATGAACATGAGGATTTTGTTCCCATTTTGGCCAAAGTGGTATAAGCTTGCCACCAACGTCAAGGTACCTCATAATTTGGCAAGTACCTACTCTAGCATGCCCATACAAGTCTGTCTAAAATAAAAACAATAACTTGAGAAAGTTTGGAAACACGTTGGTTGGAGCTAGGTCCCTTTAAGATGAAATGTATATTGAACTGATGGGTCCCAGTGTGTATGCAAGTGTATGCAAGTTATTGTTTTTATTTTAGACAGACTTGTATGGGCATGCTAGAGTAGGTACTTGCCAAATTATGAGGTACCTTGACGTTGGTGGCAAGCTTATACCACTTTGGCCAAATGGGAACAAAATCCTCATGTTTACTTTTCGATTTTGCAATGATTATTATATATGCCTAAGCTAGGGCACATATTCACTTATTGATATAGAGCGCAGGATTGATCTTTTTCTTTGCACTTGCACTTTAGGTTTCGATTGAGAACCCTCTCTTTCTTTCCTTGCTGCCACTTATGTCAATTAATCTATATAATTTCTTTCTTTCCTTGCTGCCACTTATGTCAATTAATCTATATAATTTATTTCTTTCCTTGCTGCCACTTATGTCAATTAATCTGTATAATTAATTTATACAGTATACGTATACACTGTGGTTAGTTTAGCGCTGTAAGCTTTTTCTGTCTTTTGTTATAGTTCCAATGAAGTATTTTTTTCAGATATTGGCATTTCGGCTCTGCTGAAGAGCCACCTCAAGTTGACCGACGCATCTCCTGCTGTCAGCTTTACAGCTGATATCAGTGAGGGGGAAACTTTATCACCATATATCTCTCAAACCATAAAGGTTTGAGAGATGGGACTGGGATCATTTAGTCTATTGTTTTAATAGCTACAATATTTAGCTATGTTTTAAAAGGACTTTACTGCACCTTTAACCCTGAGAATGCAAGAAACATCTTCAGTGCTTTGCTATTGAATGTGCTGGAGACCCGTCTTGCTTTCAAGGGGTTAAAATCCTCACTTAAATCAAAGGGGATTCTGGGAAATGTAATGTGGCTCTGTAGTGCAGTGGTTGGTGATGAAGCTGTTACTATACTGACCTAGTGAGAACTGTATCCATCGACCTTCCCTTAAAATTGCCATAAAATAACCGTTTGGATACAAAGTGAACAGTCTGGACTCTGTCACTAGCGGTTTAACCCTTTGCATGCCAGAGGGGTGCACATGCTTTGAGTACGCCTCGGGCACTCAAAGGGTTAATTCAAGGTGACAGGTCCACTTTAAGGGTCCTTTGAAATCTTCCATGATGATTACATTCCATAATCTTTAGTGATGATTACATTACATAATCTTAATGATGATTATATTGCATAATCGTTAGTGATGATTATTATATAATCTTACTTACCAGTTGGCAGTCTGTCTCTTGCACATCATTTTCTAAATCCTTTGCCTGTGAGACTTTGAGTTTGAGATACTGGAAAAATTCTGGAGCAAACCAACAGAATCATGTGGTACAAATGATATTTCCATCATTTTAAATTGGGCTTTTAACCCACTGAATGCTAGAAGGTTGCCAACATAAACCCTCTCTAGCAATCATGGGTTAAAACCCCATTTAAAGCAATAGCAACCCTTTATTGTGATTTTATGAACAGTGCAGGTACATAATACGTACAGTCCAGTTGGCTATACTTTTTATTACTATTTTTTTTCAGTTTAATTTTTTTTTTGCATTTTTATGCGCTTGACAATGAGCTCCCTGGATTTGATTATAGAGAGCTTTCTGTCAGGGGACATGAAAGCAGCACATGGAAAATTCAGTGCTGCAGGGAGAGTGTAACATTGCTTTCCATTACATGGAACATTCAGTGCTGCAGGGTGAGTGCAACATTGTATCACATCTCACTGAACATTCAGTGCTGCAAGGAGAGTGCAATATTGTATTACATCACACAGAACATTCAGTGCTGCAAGGAGAGTGCAACATTGTATTACATCACACAGAGCATTCAGTGCTGCAAGGAGAGTGCAACATTGTATTACATCACACAGAGCATTAAGTGCTGCAGGGATAGTGTAACACTGTATTACATCACACAGATCATTCAGTGCTGCAGGGTGAGTGTACCATTGTATTACATCACACAGATCATTCAGTGCTGCAAGGTGAGAGCAACATTGTATTACATCATACAGATCATTCAGTGCTGCAGGGTGAGTGTAACATTGTATTATATCACACAGAACATTCAGTGCTGCAGGGAGTGTGTAATGTTGCATTACATCACACATATCATTCAGTGCTGCAGGGAAACTGTAACATTGTATTACATCACACAGAACATTCAGCGCTGCAGGGTGAGTGTAACATTATATTACATAACACAGATCATTCAGTGCTGCAAGGTGAGAGTAACATTGTATTACATCACACAGATCATTCAGTGCTGCAAGGTGAGAGTAACATCGTATTACATCACACAGAGCATTCAGTGCTGCAGGGAGAGTGTAACATTGTTTTACATCACACAGATCATTCAGTGCTGCAGGGTGAGTGTAAAGTTGTATTACATCACACACAAAGCATTCAGTTTTGCAGGGAGAGTGTAACATTGTATTACATCACACAGAACATGAAGTGCTGCAGGGAGTCTGTGACATTCTATTACATCACACAGATCATTCAGTGCTGCAGGGAAAATATAAATTTGTATTACATCAGACAGAGCATTCAGTACTGCAGAGATGGTGTAACATTGTATTACATCACACAGATCATTCAGTGCTGCAGGGTGAGTGTAACATTGTATTACATCACACAGATCATTCAGTGCTGCAAGGTGAGTGTAATATTGTATTACATCACACAGATCATTCAGTGCTGCAGGGAAACTGTAACATTGTATTACATCACACAGATCATTCAGTGCTGAAGGGTGAGTGTAACGTTGTATTACATCACACACAAAGCATTCAGTGCTGCAGGGAGAGTGTAACATTGTATTACATCACACAGAACATTAAGTGCTGCAGGGAGTCTGTGACATTCTATTACATCACACAGATCATTCAATGCTGCAGAGATGGTGTAACATTGTATTACATCACACAGATCATTCAGTGCTGCAGGGTGAGTGTAACATTGTATTACATCACACAGATCATTCAGTGCTGCAAGGTGAGTGTAACATTGTATTACATCACACATATCATTCAGTGCTGCAGGGAGAGTGTAATACTGTAGTACATCACACAGAGCATTCAGTACTTCAGGGAGAGTGTAACATTGTATTACATCACATAGAGCATTCAGTGCTGCAGGGAGAGTGTAACATTGTATTACATCACACAGATCATTCAGTGCTGCAGGGAGAGTGTAACATTGTATTACATCACATAGAGCATTCAGTGCTGCAGGGAGAGTGTAACATTGTATTACATCACACAGAGCATTCATTGCTGCAGGGAGTGTGTGACATTCTATTACATCACACAGATCATTCAGTGCTGCAGGGAGAGTGTAATACTGTAGTACATCACACAGAGCATTCAGTACTTCAGGGAGAGTGTAACATTGTATCACATCACATAGAGCATTCAGTGTTGCAGGGAGAGTGAAACATTGTATTACATCACACAGAACATTCAGTGCTGCAGGGATAGTGTAACATTGTATTATATCACACAGAGCATTCAGTGCTGTAGGGATAGTGTAACATTGTATTACATCACACAGAGCATTCAGTGCTGTAGGGAGAGTGTAACATTGTATTACATCACACAGAGCACTCAGTGCTGCAGGGAGAGTGTAACATTGATTTATATCACACAGAACACTCAGTGCTGCAGGGATAGTGTAACATTGTATTACATCACACAGAGCACTCAGTGCTGCAGGGATAGTGTAACATTGTATTACATCACACAGATCATTCAGTGCTACAGGGAGAGTGTAACATTGTATTACATCACACAGAGCACTCAGTGCTGCAGGGATAGTGTAACATTGTATTACATCACACAGATCATTCAGTGCTACAGGGAGAGTGTAACATTGTATTACATCACACAGAGCACTCAGTGCTACAGGGAGAGTGTAACATTGTATTACATCACACAGATCATTCAGTGCTACAGGGAGAGTGTAACATTGTATTACATCACACAGAGCACTCAGTGCTGCAGGGATAGTGCAACACTGTATTACATCACATATGTCATAGGGAGAGGGTATGATCCATAAATAAGTACAGACACATCTATTTTGGGGGATAGCAGACCACAGCTTTATTTAACTATTTTCACTGACATTATTATTATTGTTCTGATTCAAACTCAAAAATACTTAAACATTAACCAATAATCAATAGTTAACGGACAGTCCTTTCCAACTCATTTTTCCTTGAAACCAAACATGGCCAAATTGTACGGGCTCATGCCTAAATTTTCACCTTCTTCAACACTACAGCTGATCCCAATGTTCGTCAGCACTCCCAGCTGACTCCACCACTCTTCAGCACTTCCAGCTGACTCCACCATTTTTAGCACTTACACCTGACTCCACCATTTTAAGCAATTACAACTGATTCCCAATGAATTACTCCAATGGCCACCATAGCTTCAATGGGTAACGTCATCTCCTGTGACCTAAGTCTGGGGCAAACTCCCAAAGGGCTTCCGCCCAAGGATAAAATCCCCTAAATTTACAACATCGGTTATTGATCTCTGAAAACCATGCAAGGACTCTCCGCCCCACTAGACACACAACCACACCAGAAAAGGGGAGGGAGGGATGGATGCTTCCTCTGTCCCGTCTTCCTCCAGACAACAGACCATTTCCTGTCACCAAACCTTTAAACCCTTTTCCTTTACTCCTCCCATCACCTACTCACTTCCTGTATGGATCAACCCTCCCCCAAACATGCTTCCCCACCTGTACCCTGCGGTCCCTTCCAGGGAATTTCTGAACACTCAGTGCTGCAGGGATAGTGTAACATTGTATTACATCACACAGAGCACTCAGTACTGCAGGGACAATGTAACATTCTATTACATCACACAGAACACTCAGTGCTTAAGGGATGGTTTAACATTGTATTACATCACACAGAGCACTCAGTACTGCAGGGACAATGTAACATTGTATTATATCACACAGAACATTCAGTGCTGCAGGGAGAGTGTAACATTGTATTACATCACACAGAGCACTCAGTGCTGCAGGGATAGTGTAACACTGTATTACATCACACAGAGCATTCAGTGCTGCAGCGAGAATGTAACATTGTATTACATCACACAGAGCAATCAGTGCTGGAAGGACAGTTTAAAGGAATAGTAAAGTTTCTCAAAAACAGCAGCTCCAATTAATCTTCATAGTATTTGGGCCATGGAGAGTGTTATTTCAATACTGTCAGAGTTGTAGTTCAAGAGTAATTGAATGATAAAGTATCCCCCTCCCACCTCTTTTACCTAGTGTAAGCCACCTCCCCTCAGATGTGGAGTCTGGTCACTTGACGGATGGGTCACAGTGAGGGACAATATTCTTATTGCGAGTTCAATGAAAGCCCTGCCCCCATTGACAGGTTTTTCAGGTTTTTTCTTATGATCACTGAAGATTGTCCCTCTTTGACATCCGGACAGTCTTGCTGCTCTGAGGTGAGCAGTGTTACATCAGTAAAAGGGGCAGGAGGGTGATACTTTATCATTCAATTACTCTTGAACTACAACTCTGACAGTATTGATATAACACTCTCCATGGCCCAAATACTATGAAGATTAATTAGAGCTGCTTTTTGTTGTGAAACATTACTATCCCTTTAAAATTGTATTACATCACATAGAACATTAAGTGCTGCAGGGGGAGTATTACATTGTGTTAAAATCCTACTTTGATGCTCTACTGACCAGAAAACTATTTGGAAAAATAAATTAAGTGAGATTAATGTCTGGGACATAAAAGTGTAAAACAATAGGTGGACAAGGAGAACAAATGCTTAAAAGAGTACGTATTAAAGGGATAGTAACACTTAATATACAAAAAATATATATTGTATGTTTATTCTCCTGAGTATAACAAAGAAACTTCCACTGCTGAAAGATGTTTTATTCAAAAGTTATTCTAGCTCAAACTTGATTTTGTCTAGATGCAATATCTCAGTGGTCTGAAATCTTAAAGTGGCGCTGTTGCTACACCATCCTATGGAGATTTATGGTTAACTGACTACAGCTGCCTATAGGATGGTGTAGCAACAGCGCCACTGTACAATTTCAGGCCATTGAGATATCTAACCTAAACAATTCAGGTTTCACCTGCAATTACTTTTGAGTAAAGCATCACTCACCACTGGGTATACCCTTGTTTTACTTAGGACACTAAAGCCTACAATATATATTTATTTGCATGTTAAGGTTTACTATACCTTTCAGTTCTTGCAGAATATATAATGTCAAAATAAAAGGCTACCGTTCCTTTAAAACAATGGACATTTAGGAAACATGTATTTGTTTCCTGTGGAACAGTTGGTCTGCTCCAATTCTACTTAAAAGAGCAGTACATTTTTTATGAAAAAAGATACATTGTATTACATTTCATGTTGAGTAAAATAATGGTACTCCCACTGATGAGAAATGCATATTTCCAGAGTTATTACTGTTTAAACCCGTGTTTTTAAACATCAGCAGTGCCCTCTGTTGGTCAAATTCTAATTAGTTTTCTGTTACATTCTAAGTGGGTGACTTACAATTCTCCATAGAATGTGACAGAAACTGCTGAGTCCATACCTCCAAGTGTCCCTCTTTAGGAGGGACAGTCCCTCTTTGAGACCCAAATCCCCCTGTCCCTCTGTTCTAGCATGTTTTCCCTCTTTTTAGGATATCAGTGTGAGTGGTGTGTATATTAGTATATCACATCTCTCCACAGCAATGAAATTCACATAAACGTTTAGTTAATCTTCAGAATATGTGTTTGTAATTGAATCTGTGTAAATAAAATACTTTGGTCTTGCTCTAAATCATTTATTCAGTTACACAAAGAGGTGTCAGTAGGTGACAAAGTAACCTAAAAATTCCCCGCCCACCAGCCACGCCCCTAGTAACACCACCTAAAACACAAGTGTCCCTCTTTGGCCATTTGAAATGTTGGGAGGTATGTGAGTCACTTCCTGTCAGTTACAACAATTAGGAAGTAATCACAGTAAATTCACTTCCTGTCAGTTAGAACTATCAGGAAGTAATCACAGTAAATACACTTCCTGTCAGTTAGAACAATCAGGAAGTAAACAAAGTAAATTCACTTCCTGTTTATTGGAACTGTTATAATGTTTGATTAAAACAAGTGACAGAGATGGGAGTGACCTTGTTTTACTCAGCAGGAAAAGTCCAATAAAATGTAGATTTTCGTAAAAAAATAAAGTGTACTGCTCCTTTAATACATCAGCCTCTTTTTTTTCTGCCTCCCCTATAAAGAGAGTCCCTTATCCCTCTTACTAGGAAACATCTGCTGGCAAAGTCATGGGAAGGCAGACGGAAATCTGTCAGCTTTGTTTCAAATACCTGCTGAGAAGCCTGTGGCCAATTACACGATTCTTACTCATACAAAGAAATAGAAAGTTTCATCATTAGACTGTACATTGTACATGAAATCAGACTGTAACAGACTGCGGCTAAAACAGCACCACAGGGAGAGCAGTTGGTAGGGCCCCAGGCTGATCATTACAAACGAGAAAAGGGCAGGAAAGTAATACATTGAAATAATGACGATTTAAAGCGGAACTTCCATGCTACAATAAGTTATCCCCAATTAATTTGTTAGCAGCTTCTTATTCATGGAAATAGCATAAGCAAATTTTTAAGCATTAGCATGAGTTGGAATCAGGGCTGGCGCCACCTATAGGTGAAGGAGGTGCCGGCCTAGGGCGCACAGGTACTGGGGGCCCGGGCATGCAGCGGAGAAGAGCTGCGCCCGCTGCCCGCACGCACTGCACCGGGAACGCAACACAGTTAGATCTGTGTCTCTACTGCGCTCCCTCATCGTCTTCAACTGTTTAGTAATGCAGAGCGCGCTGGGAGTCATGATCTCCCGGCGCACTCTGCATTACTGAAAAGAATACTGCGCGGAGCTCCAGGTATGTGATGGGGGGCAAGTTGGAGCTTATGGGTGGCAAAGTGGAGCTGATGGGGAGCAAAGTTGGGGATGATGTTGGGCAAGTTGGGGCTGATGTTGGGCAAGTTGGGGCTGATGTTGGGCAAAGAGGAGCTGGTGGGGGGCAAAGAGGAGCTGGTGGGGGGCAAAGTGGAGCTGAGGGGGCAAGTTAGAGCTGATGGGGGGCAAAGTGGAGCTGAGGGGGCAAAGTGGAGCTGGTGGGGGTAAGTTAGAGCTGATATGGGCATAGTGAAGCTGGTGGGGGCAAAGTGGAACTGATGGGGGGCAAAAAAGGAGCTGATGGGGCAAAGTGGAGCCGGTGTGGGCAAGTTGGAGCAGATGGGGGCAAAGTGGAACTGATGGGGGAAAGTTGGAGCTGATGGAGGCATAGTGGAGCTGGTGGGGGCAACATGGAGCTGGTGTGGGCAAGATGGAGCAGATGGGGGAAAGTTGGCGCTAAGGGGGCAAATTGAAGCGGTGGGGGCAAGTTGGAGCTGGTGGGGGGGCATCTCTTACAGGCATCTCCGGACCAGGGGCAGAGAGAGGACAATCATGAAATGAGGTGGGGTATAAGTAGGCGGGGTATAAAGGGATGGGGCACAAGGGGCTGAGCCAATTGGGCGGCAAAATTAGGTTTTGCCTAGGGTGGCAAAAAATCCTTGCACCAGCCCTGGTTGGAATCATAATATTGTATGAAACTTACATCAGTGGGACAGAGTAGACATCTTGCTGTAGAGTGATCTGTGAGCCTGGGCTTTCTGTCCGTGCCTGGACCTTAAGGTACAAGGCTACTCCCCTTTAGCAAATAACCTATCAGCGTACAGTCAGGGACGGACAGGCGCACAGATCACTCTTCGGCAAGATGTCTGCGCTGTCCCACGATGTAAGTTGCATACTATGTTATGATTCCAGCTCGTGCACGCACTTAACCCCTTAAGGACCACATGACATGCTATGAACACCACGTGTTTTTTACTTTAAGGACCGGTGATGGTCATAGCATATCACGTACAGTTTACTTACAGCGCTCCTCCGGGACAGCTGGAATTCAAAATTACATCCAAAATTGACCATTCCAAGACTGAAGCACTATCGCTTTCTGACCCCAATGTGGATCACAGTTACGCATAACAGGTCATGTGGACCGGAACACTGGAGGGATCAAAGTGGTCCTTAAAGGGATAGTAATACTTCGTTTTATCTTTATTTTATTTTGTAGGCATTAAAAAAAACATGAAGAATGATATAAGTATTATCTCTCAAACCTTTATGGTTTAAGAGATATTCACAAGCAAAGTATCCCCCCCCCGTACAGCCAGGGCAGAAGGGAGGTGCACAGGTAGACTGCAGAGAGGGACAATCTTCAAT
Organism: Rhinophrynus dorsalis; assembly: GCA_037306005.1. Taxonomy (NCBI): domain Eukaryota; kingdom Metazoa; phylum Chordata; class Amphibia; order Anura; family Rhinophrynidae; genus Rhinophrynus; species Rhinophrynus dorsalis. The sequence continues at coordinate 17,042,038 of CM074722.1, forward strand.
TAAGATAAGGGAAAAACCTGAAAAGCTTGTCAAGGGGGGCAGGGATTTCATTGTTCTCATAGGAAAAAGATTGTCCCCTTCTGTTATCTGTCTGGTCTTACAACCAGATTCACATCTGAGAAGAGATTGCTTACACTAGGTAAAAGGGGCGGGAGGGAGAAACTTTGCTTGTGAATATCTCTCAAACCATAAAGGTTTGAGAGATAAGACTTATTTCGTTCTTCATGTTTTTTTAATGCCTACAAAATAAAATAAAGTTAAAACGAAGTATTACTATCCCTTTAAGGAAAGGGTAATTCCAAGGATCCTAGAAAGACAAAATCAGAAGAGCACAAGGGGGCGTCCTAGTGCAAAAACGGTCTTGGCATTATGACTCCACCACCATAAATCACCGCTCTCGTGGGTATTCACAAAATGAGTGGCTATCGGTCACTTATATGACGGACAGCAATAAAGTTTCTCTGGGTATATTATTCCTGACCCACAACCAGATTCCAGACCGCTCCTCCTCCCCACGTTCTCTCCAAATGGGAATACAACAGAACAACACTCCAAAACAAAAAGGAGATAAAAGAGAGGGGCGCCCAATAGCGTGAATACAGTAAAGCAATGCACAAAATAAATCCTATATAATAATTCATTAAGGATGTTTATCAGAAACCGTCATGTGCAGTAGAGACTGCCTGAAGGCACAGAATGTTGGGAGTTCTGTGCTGGGAGCATTCTGTGCAGAATGCTGGGAGTTCTGTGCTGGGAGCATTCTGTGCGGAATGCTGGGAGTTCTGTGCTGGGAGCATTCTGTGCGGAATGCTGGGAGTTCTGTACTGGGAGCATTCTGTGCGGAATGCTGGGAGTTATGTGCTGGTAGCATTCTGTGCGGAATGCTGGGAGTTCTGTGTTGGAAGCATTCTGTGCGGAATGCTGGGAGTTATGTGCTGGTAGCATTCTGTGCGGAATGCTGGGAGTTCTGTGCTGGGAGCATTCTGTGCGGAATGCTGGGAGTTCTGCGCTGGTAGCATTCTGTGCGGAATGCTGGGAGTTCTGTGCTGGGAGCATTCTGTGCGGAATGCTGGGAGCTCTGTGCTGGGAGCATTCTGTGCGGAATGCTAGGAGTTCTGCGCTGGTAGCATTCTGTGCGGAATGCTGGGAGTTCTGTGCTGGGAGCATTCTGTGCAGAATGCTGGGAGTTCTGCGCTGGTAGCATTCTGTGCGGAATGCTGGGAGTTCTGTACTGGGAGCATTCTGTGCGGAATGCTGGGAGTTCTGTGCTGGGAGCATTCTGTGCGGAATGCTGGGAGTTCTGTGCTGGGAGCATTCTGCGCGGAATGCTGGGAGTTCTGTGCTGGGAGCATTCTGTGCGGAATGCTGGGAGTTCTGTGCTGGGAGTATTCTGTGCAGAATGCTGGAGTTCTGTACTGGGAGCATTCTGTGCGGAATGCTGGGAGTTCTGTGCTGGGAGCATTCTGTGCGGAATGCTGGGAGTTCTGTGCTGGGAGCATTCTGCGCGGAATGCTGGGAGTTCTGTGCTGGGAGCATTCTGTGCGGAATGCTGGGAGTTCTGTGCTGGGAGCATTCTGCGCGGAATGCTGGGAGTTCTGTGCTGGGTGCATTCTGTGCAGAATGCTGGGAGTTCTGTGCTGGGAGTATTCTGTGCAGAATGCTGGGAGTTCTGTACTGGGAGCATTCTGTGTGAATGCTGGGAGTTCTGTGCTGGGAGCATTCTGTGCGGAATGCTGGGAGTTCTGTGCTGGGAGCATTCTGCGCGGAATGCTGGGAGTTCTGTGCTGGGAGCATTCTGTGCGGAATGCTGGGAGTTCTGTACTGGGAGCATTCTGTGCGGAATGCTGGGAGTTCTGTGCTGGGAGCATTCTGTGCAGAATGCTGGGAGTTCTGTACTGGGAGCATTCTGTGCGGAATGCTGGGAGTTCTGTGCTGGGACCATTCTGTGCTTTCGGGCAGTCTCTACAGTGCATGACTGCATCGGCAGCAGGACACAGAGCAGGCCCGACCTTTTAACCCTTAGAGTGCCAGAGAAATGTGTTTCATTTTCCTCTGGCACTCAAAGGATTAACATAACCGGATCTTGGCCCGTGTACACTGACTTTTTCACTAGTAATATATAAAATGTGCACTTTCGTGTCCAAGTTGCCAGCGATTAATATATATTAGAGCTGACAGCCTTGCTTATGGAGAAATCATATCGTCTCCACTTGATAGTGACCGTCCAAGTTCACATACGATTACACTTGTAGGTGATGTATAGGGGTATCCTTTTAAAAGTTCACACACAAAAGCATGCAACCACATGACACGTTAACCATGTCACCATAATAAAAATGGCGACATGAGAATCTCACACTGCATGACTATGCGAGATTCTCTTGTCGATTAGTGAAAGGTCGCATCCCGATCCTGCTGAGCGCTGCCCCGGCTCTATCCCCCCAGATCTTTAAACTATTGGATCCTAAAGAACCCACTAGAAGCCAAGGATTAATTATAGACATTTCTTTGCAGACCTCCAGGCTTCCTATAAACTGGAGACCAAAGCAAAAAGGCAGCTTTATCATATCAAATTGTAATATATATATATATATATATATATATATATATATATATATATATACACACACACACATTATATATATAATAAACAGGCAGGTGTTTAATACAAAACACAGTCTCTCTCTGGTGCCTTTCTATAAGAATAGGGAAGTGCCGGTAATTAGGTAGAGGACTATGTCTTGGTGCCCACCATAGGCAGTTATGTGCAGGGCACTCCAGCCGTCTCTGTTTGCCACCCCAAACATGAACAGCAGTTTGACCAGCTCCCGGTTGGCATCTATGAACAACAGCTTGGACTGCAGCTCCTTCATTTTGCCCTTCTGCACCTCCTCCTGGAACACCCCCTGGTTGTGAGGGATGGAGCAAGTGGTCATCTCTGTCTGGCTCATGGCTGCGTAGTTTGGAATACGCAGAGAAGGTGAGATAGAGCCGGGGCAGCGCTCAGCAAGACTGGGACGTGACCTTTCATTATCCAACATGAGAATCTCATGCTGTCTTGCAGTGTGAGATTCTCATGCCTCCATTTTTATTATGGTGACATGGTTAATGTGTCATGTGACCACACGCTCTTTCTCGTGCAACCTTTTAAAAGTAAACCTGTATAGGTCCTATAGATACCCAGCATCCATCCACAATGTCTTCATATATAGAGACGATATCCAGATCCCAGATGGGGTGATAAAATAAAAATTGTATAGAACTAAGTGTGGAAAAAAATCAAATAAAAACTAAAAAAGTCTATACCTCCTCCAATGAAATGTCATCCCTGTATATCCAATAACGATCCATTAAGAAATTGTGGATGGATGCTGAGTATCTATAGTATAGTATCTATGTATCTTCCACCTACATGTGGAAGTGGATGTGAACTTGGACGGTTAATATCGAGTGGAGACAATATAATTTCTCCATAAGCAAGGCTGTCAGCTCTAATAAATATTAATAGCTGACAACTTGCACACAAGAGTGCCCATTTTATATATTATTTATTTTGTGCATTGCTTACTGTATTCACGCTATCGGGTTCCCCCCTCTTTTTTCTCCTTTTTTGTTTTGGAGTGTTGTTCTTTCCCAGGACCCCGGTCCTTAACCCCTTAAGGACCATTGACGTGCCAGGACCGTCATGGAGGTCCATCACTGGTCCTTAAGTGACACGGTATGGAGTTCAGGGCTCCTGGTGTGGCTGCACGCCGCTCTGGAAGCGCTGAACTGGAAGTTATAAAAAAAAAAAAAAAAGCCCCGTGGTCCTAAAGTGCCGGCCGCGCGTGCGTGCTCCAGTCCTTAAAAGGATAAGGGGTTAAGCAATGTTGTTATGCTGTTTCAATGAATAAGAAGCTACTAACAATTAACTTATTGTAGAATGAAAGTTCTGCTTTAAATTTAATGACAAGATAATCATTTTGCTTAAAGGGACAGATATACTTGAAAATAAGTTTCTTTTATATTGTAGCCCTTAAAAAAACTTGAAAAATGATATAAGTCTTATCTCCCAAACCTTTATGGTTTGGGAGATATTCAGAAGTAAAGTTTCCCTGGAGTGACATCATTGCTCCACCCTTCAGATTTGGAATCCGGTCCCGGGACCGGCTGTGCCTCTCCAGAAGTGCTGAGATCACCATCTTTAAAAAGAATTTCTTAATTGGAATGGTCTACAAAGTGTGCTTTCAAGCCAGGCACACTTTGTACACAGTTCCAATTAAGTAGTTCTTTTCAAAGATCGTGATCTCGGCACTGCTAAAGAGGTGCCGGTTGCTCTGTGGACCGAATTCCAAATCTGTCCACTAGATGGCAGACTTGGCTGAAACAGCCAGGAAAAGAGCATTTTACTATATTTTAAATGTGAATATCTCTCAAACCATAAAGGTTTGAGAGATAAGACATATCATTTTTCACGTTTTTTTAAGGGCTACAATATAAAATACACTTATTTTCAAGTATTCCTATCCCTTTAACTCTTTGAGTGCCAAAGGGGTACGCACCTCATTGCTCTGAACTCCTCCAGCACTCAAAGAGTTAACACAAATAAATGTGTATGATGGATTATTTTAGACAAATATACAATGTGAAGTTTATGGTTTTGTGGGTAATTTTAATCTAATAGTTCATACGCTGTTCTCATTCCAGGTTTACACGATCTAGAACATCCAGATGTTTCTCTGGCTGATGAATGGTAGGAACAGAAATGTAACTTGGTTCTAAATTAGACGTTTGAAGCTGCAGATGATCCCTCATCTATTTCACACCCTAACAATCTGCTGTTTTGTAGGACTTACTGCAACACTGATCTGCATCCTGAACATCGACATTTAACTCAGTTAGAAGCAATAAAAATCTACCTCACAGGAAAAGAGCCATTACTGCAGTGTAAGTGCGAATCGGGCTGAAGAGAATAGGTTTTCTCACATTATGTCACACTATAATGTAATACTACTTTCTTTTAAAACGGAACTTTCACTTTGTATAAAATCGCCCTGCAATAATTAAAGGAGCAGTAAACTTTTTTTACGAAAAAATATATATTGTAGGGTTTTTCCTATTGAGTAAAATAAGGGTAGGTACTCCCATTCCTGAGAGATTTATATTTCCAGTGTTATTACAGTTTAAACCCATGTTTTTTTTACATTAGCAGTGCCCTCTAGTGGTCAAATTCTAATTAGATTTCCTGTTAGATTCTAATAGAGAGGAAAGTCAGAAAAGTCAGAGACATACAGGTCTCCATAGAATGTGATAGAAACTGCTGAGTCACTTCCTGTCAGTTAGAACTATCAGGAAGTAAACACAGTAAATTCATTTCCTGTCAGAACTATCAGGAAGTAAACACAGTAAATTCCATTCCTGTCAGGTAGAACTATCAGGAAGTAAACACACAGTAAACTCACTTCCTGTCAGTTAGAACTATCAGGAAGCAAACACAGTAAACTCACTTCCTGTCAGTTAGAACTATCAGGAAGTAAACACAGTAAACTCACTTCCTGTCAGTTAGAACTATCAGGAAGTAAACACACAGTAAACTCACTTCCTGTCAGTTAGAACTATCAGGAAGTAAACACAGTAAATTCACTTCCTGATTATTTAAACTGCTATAAATTTTGAATAAAACACCTGACAGCGATGGGAGTGACCTTGTTTTATTCAGCAGGAAAAGTTCTATAAAATACGTGTTGTCATAAAAACAAGATTACTGCTCCTTTAAGCTTAAGGCAACTAGCTTCATAATACTTCTATTACCAGCAGAATTAATCCTTAATCTTCGGAGACTAAAAGCCAGGCATCAGTGCAGACATCTTGTCTGTGCACCTGCGCTGTCTCCTCTCCGGTCTCCTCTATGAAGCATTGAACTGTGCCAAAAGGCAACCAGAAGGGACTGACGGCGCAGATGGCACTAACCTGGCCATCCGGCTCTGAAGATTAAGGATTCCTTTAAAATCTGCCACTTCTGAGAGGTAATAGAAGTATTATGAAGCTAGTCGCCATATGCTTAAAGGGACAGTAATGTCCCATAAAAACGTTTTATACTTTTATAGAGCTGAAGAAAATAAGAAGAGTGGTGCAAATCCTATCTCTCAAACCACTATAGTTTGAGAGATATAGGCGTTGAAAGTTCTCCCCTCCCTCCCCTTATCCTGATGTCAGCTGTAAAGCTGACAGCAGGAAATTCGAGTTGCACTACTCGAGGAGGCTCTGCAGCAGAGCCGAATTTGTGGTATTGCAAAAGAATTACTTAATTGGAAATGTCTACAAAGTGTGCCTGGTTTGCAAGCACACTTTGTAGACATTTCCATTGAAGTAATTCTTTTGCAATACCGCGATTTCGGCTCTGCTGCAGAGCCACTGGCTGATCCACGCATCAGAATCTCCTGCTGTCAGCTAGACAGACTAAAAACTTTTTTTATGGGACATTACTGTCTCTTTAATTATTGCAGGGCGCCTTTATACAAAGTGAAAGTTCCAGTTTAAGTTGTCTTATACTGGAGCTGAGGGTCTCTACTTTTTTCATGCCAGGGACTGGCTGACATTTTCTACACCTGCCAAGACTGTTTATGGTACCTGTTGTACCCAACTGTACGTTACTCTATTGTCTTATTTAAGGGATAGTAATACTTAATATGTAATATTAATGTAATATATATATATATATATATATATATATATATATATATATATATGTATATATCTCAGGGCTTATAATTTGAAGTCCTTTGCTACTAGCCAGACCTGAAGTTACTCGCCACTGCAACACATAACATACCCACCAGGGCTGAATTTCTACTCGCCAGGGCTAAATTTTTACTCGCCATTGGCTAGTAGTGAGTGGAAATTTTGAGCACTGTATATATATATATATTCTTTTTTTGTAGTGTTTACCCGTCTGAGTAAAACAAGCAAACTCCCACTGGTAATAGATGTTCTATTCAAAAGTTAACACAGCTCAAACTTTAATTTTTTAGGTGCACTATCACAGCGGCCTGAAATTACAAGTTGGCACTGTTGCTAAACCATCCTATGGACAGCAACAGCGCCACTGTATAACTTCAGGTTACTGTGATACTGCACCTTAAAATGTATGTTTTATATGTAATAACTATTGAATAAAACACCATTCAGCTGTGGAAGTCCTCTTATTTTACTCAGGGGTATAAACCCTAGAACATATTTTTTTTTTACATTTTAATATTACTGTCCCTTTAAACTATTGTACAGTTCTGGGGATTCAGTTGGCACTTGATAAATCAATCAATCAATCAATCAATAAGTAATGTTATAACAAAATGAACCTCAGTACTTTATTCTCAGGAGTAACCTGGTACTGCCTTCATTACTCACAAGAGAACTTTCCTTGACCTCCATTAAAGGGATAGTAATGCATCAAACAAAATGCATCTCCGATTCATCTTCTTATTATTTGTCCCATGTAGCCTGTATTTCAGTACTGTCAATACTGTACTTCAACAGTAACTGAATGATAAAGTATCCCCATCTCGCCCCTTTTACCTAGTTTAAGCCGCCTCCCTTCAGATGTGGAATCTGGTCTCTTGACCGGACAGATCACAGCGAGGGACAATCTTCTTACTGTGAGAACAATGAAAACCCTGCCCCCTTGACGAAGAAGGGCAGGTTTTACCTTATGCTCACAGTAGATTATCCTTCTCTGTGCTCCATCCAGACCATCTTGGAAAGCAGCGTGATATAAGTGAAAGGGGCGGGAGGTGGATACTTTACATGGGACAAATAGTGTGAAGAACAATCAGATCAGCATTTAGTTTGACACATTACTATCCCTTTAAAGTCCAGAGTAATATGACACAATAAATTACTGTGCTCAATATGAGCAAGAGCAGAACTAGAAGTCACTGGGCCCTGGTGTAAAAATTGACATGGCACCCCACTGACCACCTTGCCCCCATAGGGTATCTCCACATTGCCCCCATTGGCCATCTCCAAATTACCACCAATGTCCACCTCTCCACATTGTCCCCATTGACCCCCAGTGTCCATCGCCTACCTCCCTGGTGGTCCAACGGCATGGTAGGAGAGGTCTGTGCCTCCTTCTACACAGACCTCTATTAGCAGCTCGGAGATCCAGTGCGGTCCTCCATCCAGTAGTGCAGAGCGCTGGGACATGATGTCATCTCACAACGCTCTGCATTACTAGAGTGCCGGAGACAGAGAGGGAGCTCAGCTTCTAATAGAGGTCTGTGCCAAAGAAGACACAGACCTCAGCTTGTTGTGAGCTCCGGGGGAGCAGGGGGCTGCTGGGCCCCTGGAGAGACAGGCCCGGTCGCAGTTGCTACACCTGCAACCCCTATTGTTACACTACTGAGCAAGAGTAACTTATCATGACCTTCAATATGGATAGGTTTAATCTGAAATGACCTGTCATATCATTATGAGGAACAGCAGCAACAATGTATCCAGGGTAACAGCGGGCAAACATTTGTATTCATATGAACAAAACAAAACAGGAGCAATTCTGAAACAAATTAAACTCCCAAAATTGCCTTTGACGTAACATTTTTTAACTAGAAATGTTGTTGCGCACCTCTGGTCCTCAAGGAGTTAATGCATTACTCTTTGTATCTCTTCTTTCCTGACGCAGGTGATAAGGAATTGATCCAGGAAGTCCTGTTTGATGCTGTGGTCAGCGCACCCCTAGAGGCCTATTGGACCAGCCTGGCACTAAATAAATCAGAGTGAGTACATCCGTGATTACAGCCATTAAAGGGATAGGAGCTCTCAATATGTAAATAAAAATTGTATTTTATTTATATATATATATATATATATATATATATATATATATATACTGGCAGGTGTGTGGCATGGTTTTACCCATCTGTCAAGCCTTGTTTTTTTTTTTTGCCCTTTGAGCGCAAGAGATACCTCTGTGGCACTTAGATGGCTGAACTGTATTAAAAGCCAGACCCCGTAGTGGGGCACCAGGACCCTTCTTGATGCCCCATGGGCTACTGATCTCTTAGCCGATTGCGACTGGGAGATCAATAAAGGCGACAAGAGAGATCAAGAGAGCTCCCCTGCCACCATCCTACCCTAGGGTGACCACATGTCCCAGGTTGCACAGGACAGTCCCGGATTTTAAATGTGTTTCCCATGTCCGAGACAGGTCCCCTCTGGGACAATACAAAGTCCTGGAATGAAGGCTCCAGAGCACAGAGTTCTAGACACTAGAAGGAGTACTGCCCATTGTCCACTGTGACACGAAGTGATGCCTCTCCTGGGCTACAACAAAATGGGTTCCAGACGGAGTTCTGAACACTAGAGAGAGAGAGAGAACTGAGCCTTACCTGATGTCAAACAGGAGCCATAGTGCAGTTTTGTTGCAGTGTAATGTTGTTTAAGGCTTATGGACATTACAGCAGTTCTCCCTCTAGTGTCTGGAGCTCTGTGGTGCGCTGGTGATGTATAGTGACCCCCCCCCACACACACACACATAGCTGCATTAGAGTCTAGAACAAGTGCTCTGCTACTCTTCTCTCCGCAGTGTCCCTGAATGGCAGAATGGAAATGTGGTCACCCTATCCTACCCGGAGCACCTGGGTAGGAATGAGCGGGATCGAGAAACCCTCTCACCTCAATGAGAGAAAGCCTCCCACATTGACATGCCAGGGTTTCCCAATCCCCTCCCCATTCCTACCCAGTAGTAGGGGTACAATAGAGGCAAAGGAGCTCTCTTGCACCCCTGCATCACCACTATTGATCTCTAAGCCAAACTGTCAGGGAGATCAGTAGCTGTGGGGCATCAGGAGAGGTCCTGGTGCCCCCCCAAGAGGTCCCCCTAAGCCAAAGAGTAATTTTTTTTATAACCCTTTGAGTGCCAGAGAGGTATCCAATGCATTTCAGCTCAATGCATTGTATACTACTCTGGCACTCGAAGAGTTAAACAGAGTGGCAGCGGTGTTGCTCCTCCACAGCCAATCAGTATTTTCCAGCCCCGGCAGCGAATTTGCTTTGAGATATATATGGGGGAGGGGGTTTTGTAATTTTTTTTTTATGAGTTTCCCACTGATGATAGATGCATTATTCAAAACATATTACGGTTTAGAGTTGCATTTATTTTTTTTTTAGTGCAGTACTTCCATGGCTCAAAATGTTATGGTGGCGCCATTGCTACCGTAGTCTATGGACAGCTATTGTCAGTGAGAAAACCCCTCTATAGGCTGCTGTAGCAACCGCGCCACTGTAAAATATCAGGCCATGGATTTACTGCACCAAAAGGAAATGCAAGTTTGAGCTGCAATAATATTTGAACGACGCATCTCAGCAAAGGGAGCAGCCTTGATTTTCTCAGCGGAATAATATCTGCAGTATATATAATGTCCATATTACATTATATCTGTAAATCTGTACAGAAGAAATGGTCTGGGAGCCTTGTTTTCTACAGAGAAGTAAAGTTCTGGAACCAAACAACTAACAGGGGCAAATAAAAATTCCCTATATTTCTCTTGATGTTTTTGGTGGATTTTAACTCCTTGATTACGAGAAAAGTCTACAGTGGAGAACTGAAATCCATTGTTTGCAGATCGCTGTGAATATAACAGCAGGGTAATCCCATTCCTCACTGAGTGGTACCAGCCTGACACGTGTTTGTTTTCTCTCTCGTTACTGACTCTTTTTCCCAGTTGTGATCTCAGATGGAAACTTTTTGGAAGTCGGTCAATACAGCGGGAACAAACAGTATTCACCGGTGCTATTGTAATGAGCAGTAATCCTGGGATTAGTTCTGGAGGTCACTCTCCATACTAGATCATTACACTTGTGTGTAGTCTCCTGGAGAGGACTAATTCATAATCTACATAATCTACATCTGACAACTGCAAATCACTGTTGCAGAACCTCGATGTGTCTTCTCACGTCCTTAGTTTTCTGTATTACACAGGACCAGAACTAATGTTGGTCCAGGTCAGTGACCCTGTACCATTTGTTGGTGACCCAGAATCTTTAAAGGGATACTAATGTTTCACAATAAATCAGCTTCAATTAATCTTCATAGTATTTGGACTTTGGAGAGTGTTATTTCAGTGCTGTCAGAGTTGTAGTTCAAGAGTAATTGAATGATAAAGTATCCCCCTCCCGCCCCTTTTACTGATCTAACACTGCTCAGCCAGATCAGCAAGACTGTCCAGATGGATCACAGAGAGGGACAATCTTCAGTGAGAATAAGGAAAAAACTGAAAAACCTGTCAAGGGGGGTAGGGATTTCCTTATGATCACAGTAAGAAGATTGTCCCTTGCTGTGACCTGTCCGGTCAAGTGACCAGATTCCACATCTGAGGTGAGCAGTGTTACACTAGGGAAAAGGGACGGGAGGGGGATACGTTATCATTCAATTTCTCTTGTACTACAACTCTGACAGAATTGATATAACACTCTCCATGGCCCAAATACTATGAACATTAATTGGATCTGCTTTTACTGTGAAACATTGCTATCCCTTTAACCCCTTTACACCCAATGACATGCCAAGACTGTCATGGCTGTCTGGGCGTTAAGGATCGGTGACGGTCCTGGCATGTCATGAAATTCTGGCATCACAGTACAGCTGCTTGCTGCACTGCAATCCCAGAATGCAATGGTCAAAAGAAAAGTTCAGTGGTCTTCTAGAACATGGTCTTTAAGGGGTTAATAAGAAGCACCTAGACAAGGCACTCCTTAGCTCCACCCATGGCCCCGCCCCCAGTCCCATCCACTGTGATTGAGATTATTCTGACCGCACCCACATTTCAGAATGTGGGTGTGGCCGGCACAGTTGATGCCCTGCAACATTTGGAGCTCTACATTTTATGCCAATTTATTCACCAAGAATAAGAAGAGCTGGTACCTTTCTTTTTAGAAAATCCCCCCCATGTAGGACCTTATGCTGAGACGAAAACTGCATTAATTATGGGTCAAATCAATTGCATCATAGGGGTCAAATACAATTCCCACAATCCCTGTTGATGTAAGTGAATGATAGAGAGGACTCCAACGCATTGCTATAGTAAGTTCAAGTTCTCTGTAACATGGCATAGTATCATCAAGATCTCTATAGAATGGGATAGTAAGCTTGTGTTCTCTATAGAATGTGATAGTAAGCTTGTGTTCTCTATAGAATGTGATAGTAAGATTGTGTTCTCTATAGAATGGGATAGTAAGCTTGTGTTCTCTATAGAATGTGATAGCAGCTTGTGTTCTCTATAGAATGGGGTAGTAAGATTGTGTTCTCTATAGAATGTGATAGTAAGATTGTGTTCTCTATAGAATGGGATAGTAAGCTTGTGTTCTCTATAGAATGCGATAGTAATAGTAAGATTGTGTTCTCTGTAGAATGTGATAGTAAGCTTGTGTTCTCTATAGAATGCGATAGTAAGATTGTGTTCTCTATAGAATGCGATAGTAAGATTGTGTTCTCTATAGAATGGGATAGTAAGCTTGTGTTCTCTATAGAATGCGATAGTAATAGTAAGATTGTGTTCTCTGTATAATGTGATAGTAAGCTTGTGTTCTCTATAGAATGGGATAGTAAGCTTGTGTTCTCTATAGAATGGGATAGTAAGCTTGTGTTCTCTATAGAATGGGATAGTAAGATTGTGTTCTCTATAGAATGTGATAGTAAGATTGTGTTCTCTATAGAATGGGATAGTAAGCTTGTGTTCTCTATAGAATGCGATAGTAATAGTAAGATTGTGTTCTCTGTAGAATGTGATAGTAAGCTTGTGTTCTCTATAGAATGCGATAGTAAGATTGTGTTCTCTATAGAATGCGATAGTAAGATTGTGTTCTCTATAGAATGGGATAGTAAGCTTGTGTTCTCTATAGAATGCGATAGTAATAGTAAGATTGTGTTCTCTGTAGAATGTGATAGTAAGCTTGTGTTCTCTATAGAATGGGATAGTAAGCTTGTGTTCTCTATAGAATGGGATAGTAAGATTGTGTTCTCTATAGAATGCGATAGTAATAGTAAGATTGTGTTCTCTGTAGAATGTGATAGTAAGCTTGTGTTCTCTATAGAATGGGATAGTAAGATTGTGTTCTCTATAGAATGGGATAGTAAGATTGTGTTCTCTGTAGAATGCAATAGTAAGCTTGTGTTCTCTATAGAATGGGCTAGTAAGATTGTGTTCTCTGTAGAATGCGATAGTAAGATTGTGTTCTCTATAGAATGGGATAGTAAGATTGTGTTCTCTATAGAATGGGATAGTAAGATTGTGTTCTCTATAGAATGTGATAGTAAGATTGTGTTCTCTGTAGAATGCGATAGTAAGATTGTGTTCTCTATAGAATGTGATAGTAAGATTGTGTTCTCTATAGAATGTGATAGTAAGATTGTGTTCTCTATAGAATGTGATAGTAAGATTGTGTTCTCTGTAGAATGCGATAGTAAGATTGTGTTCTCTATAGAATGGGATAGTAAGATTGTGTTCTCTATAGAATGGGATAGTAAGATTGTGTTCTCTATAGAATGCGATAGTAATAGTAAGATTGTGTTCTCTGTAGAATGTGATAGTAAGCTTGTGTTCTCTATAGAATGCGATAGTAAGATTGTGTTCTCTATAGAATGCGATAGTAAGATTGTGTTCTCTATAGAATGGGATAGTAAGCTTGTGTTCTCTATAGAATGCGATAGTAATAGTAAGATTGTGTTCTCTGTAGAATGTGATAGTAAGCTTGTGTTCTCTATAGAATGGGATAGTAAGATTGTGTTCTCTGTAGAATGCAATAGTAAGCTTGTGTTCTCTATAGAATGGGCTAGTAAGATTGTGTTCTCTATAGAATGGGATAGTAAGATTGTGTTCTCTATAGAATGTGATAGTAAGATTGTGTTCTCTGTAGAATGCGATAGTAAGATTGTGTTCTCTATAGAATGGGATAGTAAGATTGTGTTCTCTATAGAATGGGATAGTAAGATTGTGTTCTCTATAGAATGTGATAGTAAGATTGTGTTCTCTGTAGAATGTGATAGTAAGCTTGTGTTCTCTATAGAATGCGATAGTAAGATTGTGTTCTCTATAGAATGCGATAGTAAGATTGTGTTCTCTATAGAATGGGATAGTAAGCTTGTGTTCTCTATAGAATGCGATAGTAATAGTAAGATTGTGTTCTCTGTAGAATGTGATAGTAAGCTTGTGTTCTCTATAGAATGGGATAGTAAGATTGTGTTCTCTATAGAATGGGATAGTAAGATTGTGTTCTCTATAGAATGGGATAGTAAGATTGTGTTCTCTATAGAATGGGATAGTAAGATTGTGTTCTCTATAGAATGTGATAGTAAGATTGTGTTCTCTATAGAATGTGATAGTAAGATTGTGTTCTCTATAGAATGTGATAGTAAGATTGTGTTCTCTGTAGAATGCGATAGTAAGATTGTGTTCTCTATAGAATGGGATAGTAAGATTGTGTTCTCTATAGAATGGGATAGTAAGATTGTGTTCTCTGTAGAATGTGATAGTAAGCTTGTGTTCTCTATAGAATGTGATAGTAAGATTGTGTTCTCTATAGAATTATATCGTAAGCTTGTGCTCTCTATAGAATGCGATAGTAAGCTTGTGTTCTCTATAGAATGGGATAGTAAGCTTGTGTTCTCTATAGAATGGGATAGTAAGCTTGTGTTCTCTGTAGAATGCGATAGTAAGCTTGAGTTCTCTATAGAATGGGATAGTAAGATTGTGTTCTCTGTAGAATGTAATAGTAAGATTGTGTTCTCTATAGAATGGGATAGTAAGATTGTGTTCTCTGTAGAATGTGATAGTAAGATTGTGTTCTCTATAGAATGTGATAGTAAGATTGTGTTCTCTATAGAATGCGATAGTAAGATTGTGTTCTCTATGGAATGGGATAGTAAGTTAGAGTTCTGCATAGAATAGGGTAGTAAGCTACAGTTCTGCATAGAATGCCATAGTAAGCAAGAGTTCTCAATAGAATTTGATCGCAAGCTTGAATGCTCCGTCAAATGTGGTAGTAATAGCTCCACCACATTGTGACAGTTTGAACTGTAATGCATCATCTCCCAGCAGTGATAGTATCTTTGTACTCAGCAGGGAAAGCTCATAAACCTATGCAGATCCTTTAAAGGAGCAGTACATTTTTTTTATCAAAACACATATTTTATAGAGCATTTCCTGCAGAATAAAACAAGGTCACTCCAATCGCTGTCAGGTGTTTTATTAAAAAAATAGAGCAGTTTAAATACCCAGGAAGTGAATTTACTGTGTTTACTTCCTGATGGTTCTAACTGACAGGAAGTGAATTTACTGTGTTTACTTCCTGATAGTTCTAACTGACAGGAAGTGAATTTACTGTGTTTACTTCCTGATAGTTCTAACTGACAGGAAGTGAATTTACTGTGTTTACTTCCTGATAGTTCTAACTGACAGGAAGTGACTCAGCAGTTTCTATCACATTCTATGGAGAACTGTATGTCTCTGACTTTTCTGACTTTCATCTCCTTTAGAATCTAACAGGAAATCTAATTAGAATTCAACTACTAGAGGACACTGCTAATGTAAAAAAACATGGGTTTAAACTGAAATAACTCTGGAAATATAAATCTCTCGGCAGTGGGAGTACCCTTATTTTACTCAATAGGAAAATCCCTACAATATATATTTTTTCATAAAAAAAGTTTACTGCTCCTTTAACTTTTTTTTCCAGGACAGTAACAAATAAATACATATACTTTATTATAGCAGTGTTTAGAAGGTGGTTTATGTGTCTCTTTTCTGTCTGCTTTTACTTTTTGAAGTCGATATGCTTTTGTAATCATTCACGGGGAAATCTTATTTCAGAAATTCTGATAAAGGAGTTGAGGTGGCCTTTCTTGGGACTCGCACGGGACTGAGTCGCGTTAACCTGTTTGTGGGTGCGGAACAGCTCACTAATCAGTAAGTCATATTTATATTTAAATGTAAACGTTGCATAGCTGTGATTGGTAACCCTTTGAGTGACAGATAGGTATGCAACGCATTGCAGAGCAATGCTTTGCGTAGCCGTCTGGCACTCAAAGGGTTAATAGCATGCACTTCATGCAACATCTTTCTATGTGTTTTCTCCCTGACTCCTGACAATATTGATAGGTGTCTCGGAAGTGATAGTGCTGTATCCTATTTAACTGTCTTTCTGCACAGAAGAGTAGAGGGCACTGATAACTGCCTTTCATTTCAAAGTTCATTGACTCTTTGAGTGCTAGAGGGGTACGCAACATATTGCAAAGTTAAACTTAACTAAACAGTGTCTGAATAAGATTAATATAGCAATGCTATTATTTGATTTTTGGGATTTAAAGGGATAGTAATGTCTATATTAATGTATAGCTCCAAATCTTCTATATGGTTTTTATAACACTTAGCTCTATGTTTAATTACTTACATGTTTGTAGTTCAAGCGCTCTTCAAGTCAAAAGGATCCCCCTCCCACCTTTCCCTGCATCACGCTGCCTCTCATTCTGGTCCAGATGGAGAGTGGTGAGGGACAATCTTCAGTAAGCAAAAGGAAAATCCTGTCGTCCTTCCTCAAGGGGGCGGGGTTTTCCTTATACTGACTGCGTGAAGATTGTCCCTCACTGCATCTGTCCGGACCCATGACCAGATTCCAGATCTGAGGAGAGGCGGACAGAAAGGGCAGGAGGGGGATCCTTTCAGCTTGAATATCTTTTGATCTACAAACATATAAGTAAATAAACATAGAGCTGCATGTTATAAAAAACATATAGAAGACTCGGATATGCACTTTAACCCCTTAAAGGGATAGTAATACTTCGTTTTATCTTTATTTTATTTTGTAGTCATTAAAAAAACATGAACGATATAAGTCTTATCGCTCAAACCTTTATGGTTTGAGAGATATTCACAAGCAAAGTTTCCCCTCCCGCCCCTTTTACCTAGTGTAAGTCATCTCTTCTCAGATGTGGAATCCAGTCCATAGACCAGACAGATAACAGAAGGGGACAATCTTCTTCCTATGAGAACAATGAAAGCCTTACCCCCCTTGACAAGTTTTTCAGGTTTTCCCTTATCTTAATTGAAGATTGTCCCTCTCTGCAGTCTACCTGGGCACCTCCCTTCTGATCTGGCTGAGCAGTGTTACATCAGTAAAAGGGGCAGGAGGGGGATACTTTGTCATTGAATTACTCTTGTACTACAACTCTGACAGAATTGAAATAACACTCTCCAAAGTCCAAATACTATGATGATTAATTAGAGCTGCTTTTATTATGAAACATTACTATCCCTTTAAGGACCAGCCATGCACGCATGTGGCGGTCAGTTAAGGACCACGGAGCATTTTTTTTTTCTTTGTTTCCGGGTTCCGGACTCCACCAAACGGCGTGCAGCCGTGGGGGGAGCCCGAAATTCCATGACGGTCATAGTACGTCATGGGTCATTAAGTCAGATCTACCCATGACGTGCTATGACCGTCAAGGGTTGTTAAGGGGTTAATGTACCCATTACTATCACTTTCAACTAAAATAACTAATGTTTACAAATACTATCTCGAAAGACCTATTTTCATTGTTATATTTTGGGGACGTGCTAAAAAGAAATGAAGTAATTCTGCCGAACCCAGGATGGCAATAAAGTAAAAATCAAACATGTTCCGTAGACGATGGGCCATGTTCTAGTTAACCCTTAAAGAGCCAGAGAAATAATATATACAGCCATCTATCACACAAAGGGTAAAAGGAGCACCAAGGCTGATGTACTAAATCGAACTTGAGTCATTCTGGAGTAATCACCAATGCACTGGAGACCTCTTTACCACTCAAAGATTTAATCATTGGAAATTTAAAGGAAAAGTATTGTTTCACAATAAAAGCAGCTCCAATTAATCTTCATAGTATTTGGGTCATGGAGAGTGTTATTTCAATACTGTCCGACTTATAGTACAAGAGTAATTGAATGATAAAGTAACCCCCTCCCGCCCCTTTTACTGATGTAACACTGCTCACCTCAGAGCAGCAAGACTGTCCGGATGGATCACAGAGAGGGACAATCTTCAGTGAGCATAAGGAAAAACCTGAAAAATCTGTCAAGGGGGGCAGGGTTTTCCTTATGATCACAGTAAGAAGATTGTCCCTTGCTGTGACCTGTCCGGTCAAGAGACCAGATTCCACATCTGAGGGGAGCAGTGTTACACTAGGTAAAAGGGGCGGGAGGGGGATACTTTATCATTGAATTACTCTAGTACTACAACTCTGATAGTACTGAAATAACACTCTGTATGGCCCAAATACTATCCCTTTAAAAATTGTTTGTCTCCCAGAATGCGGTGGGTTCCCCCCAGATGCACTTGATTTCATCTTAATACATAAGCGCCAGTGTTCCTTTAAAGGGTTAACTAGAACAGGGCTCCTTGTCTACGCTACATTTGCTTTTCCAATAAGCACCCTCCCGGATTCTGGACCAAGAAGCCGGTACTGTTACGGGAGGAGGAGGAAAACGCGTGCATATTTTCCTCTCTGCACATCCCAAAACATACGGCTTTAGGGCTTTCAGCTGCTCTGCACCCCATTTGTGGAAATCTCCCCACCCAAGATCCAAAAAGCCAAGATTTTTTTTTAATCTTTTTGAGCCTAAATTCGATTGCTGGTTATTCCGTCTGACCTTGAGCCCAGATAACACAGCAGTTTTGTATTACGTTGTTTGCAGAGCATTGGGATGCCTTTGACTAAAGTGCGCTATGGTATATTAGCTGGGTTCGATATTATATCTCCATCTGCCGTGACCGAGTCACTGAGTGATTACTTGGCTCGTACAAGGATAAAGCGTGGGTGCTGTGGTCTTGCACGGTTTAGTCTGTGCTACCACATAGATGCATTACACCATCTGTGCGAAGTGCCCAGTGTCAACAAACATTAACCCTTAGCAATGCGTTGGATACCTCTCTAGCACTCAGAGGGTTAAGGGGCTTGAAATCAGAACACAGACAATTCTGCAGTGATCTTATAACACCATTGAGGACAAATGACAATTCCCAAAATGTACTTTGATTTGAATTGGCCTTTAAAGGGATAGCAATACTTGAAAATGATTTTATTTTATATTGTAGCCCTTAAAAACATTAAAAATGATATATGTCTTATCTCCCTAACTTCTATGGTTTGGGAGATATTAGCAAGTAAAGTTTCCCCTGGAGTGACGTCACTGCTCTAGCTGTCAGATTTGAAATCCGGTCCGCAGACCGGCCGTGGCTCTTCAGCAGTACTGAGATCACGAAGTTTAAAAATAAATTCTTCATTGGAATTATCTACAAAGTGGTCTACAAGCCAGGCACACTTTGTAGACAGTTCCAATGAAGTAGTTGTTTTTAAAGATTGTAATCTCGGCACTGGTATAGAGCTACCGGTTGATCTGTGGACCGGATTCCAAATCTGTCCACCAGATGGCAGACTTGGCTAAAACAGCCAGGAAAAGGGAATTTTACCTTACTTTACTTGCTAATATCTCCCAAACCATAAAGGTTTGGGAGATAAGACATATTATTTTTAATGTTTTTTTTAAGGGCTACAATATAAAATAAAATTATTTTCAAGTATTACTATCCATTTAACTACTCTAATGATAGATAGCGGCCTCCTACATATTGAATTCATAGGTTAACCCTTTGAGTGCCAGAGGGGTACGGAATGCATTGCTTTGCAACGAGTTTCGTACCGTTCTGGCACTTAGAGAGTTAATCCTATGAGTGCCAAAGGGGTAAGCAATGAGTTGCACACCTCTCTGCATACCTGGGAACTAAGGTGACCACATTTCCAATCTGCCATTCCGGGACATTTGGTCACCCTAATTGATGTTTACATTAAAAAGCTCAGTGCCAGACTATCCTGCTGCTATTGATTGCATCACACACCTGCGCTATCCTGCTCCTTCCTTGTGTGACTCCTGTTCCTTCGCAAATGCAAGTGCACCCACAAACTTACTCCCAATCAAAGGCGGAGCCGGTCCCTGCTGTCTCATACGCACTAGCCAATCAGCCAATGAGGAGGGGACCATTCTGCAAATACTCTTCTCTTTCATTGGCTGTGGTGGTGCTGCATGTTGCTGTGGGTAGGCTGTGACTGTGGGCTCAGCATGATAGCATAACAGGGCTGAGTCACAGAGACTGTGTATGCTGTGTGGGTGGCTTTGCTCATTCCGGGACCCTTTATTGTCCTGATGAGGGGTGACTCGGGATGCAGGACACACACCTGAATTAAGGGACGGTCCCGGGCATTCCGGTGACCAGTGGTCACCCTACTGGGAACTTTGATGTGTTGTTTCCCTGGAGGAGAGTCCTGTGGTTCCACTTGGGGAGGGGAAAATTATGTGATGTGCATAAAAAAGGGGCAGGGTGGGGCGTAACTATGAGTGTGGGGTTCTGGGCTTAACAGGGGTGAAA
Source organism: Rhinophrynus dorsalis (assembly GCA_037306005.1). NCBI lineage: Eukaryota > Metazoa > Chordata > Amphibia > Anura > Rhinophrynidae > Rhinophrynus > Rhinophrynus dorsalis. The sequence continues at coordinate 17,062,468 of CM074722.1, forward strand.
AAAGTGGTCAGGATAGGCAGGGGGAAGGAGGAACAGAATTGGAAAGAGCAGAACTTGGTAACGTTTCAGTAGAAACTCCCCACATCCGGACACTCAGCCTCTGTTCCGGAATCCTTTTAATGCATTGTCAAAACCAGACTCTCCAGGGTAAATCTGGAGACTTTATAGCTATGCCTCTCTAGCACTGAAAGTGTTAAAATATTTCCAACCACTCAAGAGTTTAATTGGCCCATTTAAATCAACATGAGTTTCTACTTGTCCCCTGTGACTGGCCACAGAATTGCTCATCCTTTTAATTCTACAGAAGGTCCGGAGGGCCGATTCTGGGAAAAAAGCAAATGCACTGGGGGGGGGGGGAGGCTCTAATACCATTGATTTAAAGGGACCTTATATCCTAAAAACATTCTGAAAGCACTTTCACATCACCTGGATGTTGTATTAGCCATTTTTGTATTTAGAAAACGGTTTTAGATTATTTAGATCTAGAGATGATGGTTATTAACACTTGCTATGAAGGCACACCTGTTGTAATCTTAAAATACCTCACTAATTCACTGATAAGTAAACCTTTCAGCATTAGAGGAGGTGGGCAATGCATTGCTGAGCAGTATCAGTGAGTGGGGAGGTAATGTAAGGATAAGACAGGAAGTCAGTGCTAGGGGAGATGGGTAATGCATTGCTGAGCAGTGTCAGTGAGTGGGGAGGTAATGTAGGGATAAGATAGGAAGTCAGTGCTAGGGGAGGTGGGTAATGTATTGCTGAGCAGAGTCAGTGAGTGGGGAGGTAATGTAGGGATAAGACAGGAAGTCAGTGCTAGGGGAGATGGGTAATGCATTACTGAGCAGTGTCAGTTAGTGGGGAGGTAATATAGGGATAAGACAGGAAGTCAGTGGTAGGGGAGGTGGGTAATGCATTGCTGAGCAGTGTCGGTGAGTGGGGAGGTAATGTAGGGATAAGACAGGAAGTCACTGCTAGGGGAGGTAGGTAATGTATTGCTGAGCAGTGTCAGTGAGTGGGGAGGTAATGTAGGGATAAGACAGGAAGTCAGTGCTAGGGGAGATGGGTAATGCATTGCTGAGCAGTGTCAGTGAGTGGGGGAGGTAATGTAGGGATAAGACAGGAAGTCAGTGCTAGGGGAGATGGGTAATGCATTGCTGAGCAGTGTCAGTGAGTGGGGAGGTAATGTAGGGATAAGACAGGAAGTCAGTGCTAGGGGAGGTGGGCAATGCATTGCTGAGCAGTGTCAGTGAGTGGGGGAGGTAATGTAGGGATAAGACAGGAAGTCAGTGCTAGGGGAGGTGGGCAATGCATTGCTGAGCAGTGTCAGTGAGTGGGGGAGGTAATGTAGGGATAAGACAGGAAGTCAGTGCTAGGGGAGGTGGGCAATGCATTGCTGAGCAGTGTCAGTGAGTGGGGGAGGTAATGTAGAGATAAGATAGGAAGTCAGTGCTAGGGGAGGTGGGTAATGCATTGCTGAGTAGTGTCAGTGAGTGGTGAGGTGATGTAGGGATAAGACAGAAAGTCAGTGCTAGGGGAGGTGGGCAATGCATTGCCGAGCAGTGTCAGTGAGTGGGGGAGGTAATGTAGGGATAAGACAGGAAGTCAGTACTAGGGGAGGTGGGTAATACATTGCTGAGCAGTGTCAGTGAGTGGGGGAGGTAATGTAGGGATAAGACAGGAAGTCAGTGCTAGGGGAGGTGGGTAATGCATTGCTGAGCAGTGTCAGTGAGTGGGGGAGGTAATGTAGGGATAAGACAGGAAGTCAGTGCTAGGGGAGGTGGGTAATACATTACTGAGCAGTGTCAGTGAGTGGGGGGTAATGTAGGGATAATACAGGAAGTCAATTCTAGGGAGGTGGGTAATGTATTGCTGAGCAGTGTCAGTGAGTGAGGAGGTAATGTAGGGATAAGACAGGAGGTCAGTGCTAGGGGAGGTGGGTAATGCATTGCTGAGCATTGTCAGTGAGTAGGGAGGTAATACAGGGATAAGACAGGAAGTCAGTGATAGGGGAGGTGGGCAATGCATTGCTGAGCAGTTTCAGTGCGTGGGGGAGGTAATGTAGAGATAAGACAGGAAGTCAGTGCTAGGGGAGGTGGGTAATAGATTGCTGAGCAGTGTCAGTGAGTGGGGAGGTAATGTAGGGATAATACAGGAAGTCAGTTCTGGGGAGGTGAGCAATGAATTGAGCAGTGTCAGTGAGTGGGGAGATTATGCAGGGATGAGACAGGAAGTCAGTGCTAGAGGAGGTGGGTAATGCATTGCTGAGCAGTGTCAGTGATGGGGGAGGTAATGTATGTGTAAGACAGGAAGTCAGTACTAGGGGACGTGGGCAATGCATTACTGAGCAGTGTCAGTGAGTGGGGGAGGTAATGTAGGGATAAGACAGGAAGTGTTTGCATGGCATACCTTAATTACCATCATCTATGCATCTAAATAACTCAGAAACTATTTTATTAAATACAAATGGCTAATACAACATACAGGTGATTTTGAAAGATCTCTCAAAATGAAATGGTATCCTTAACCACTTCTATACTAGGCAGGTCTCCAGTGTATTATAAAGCATGGAGACCTTCATGGCATTCAGAGGGAAGAATTTGTAAATCAATGGGAATTTAGTGAATTATCAGTTCAACCCTATGGTGCAGTTGTCAGAATGACACCTCTTTACCTTGATGAATGTGGTCCAATGTGATGTTTTTCCTCCCTTCTTCTGTTTCAAGAGACTTTCTTACATCTGAAGACAAGGAGAGCATCTTTAACGCTGACCACTTTCCGTTATGGTACCGGAGAGCGGCAGAGCAGATCCCGGGAAGTTTTGTCTATTCGATCCCTTTCAGCGCAGGTCAGTGAGTAGAATGAATCCAAAAAGTAAAAGGAGACATTGATCTCCCCCTTTCGGAATTCCATTTTGTATTCACACTAAGGATGATGTACTAAGTTATTTTGGAGCAAACTAACTGCACCACAGAGGACACGGTAACGTTTAAAGGGATAGTAATACTTTGTTTTATCTTTATTTTATTTTGTAGGCATTAAAAAAACATGAAGAACGATATAAGTATTATCTCTCAAACCTTTATGGTTTGAGAGTTATTCACAAGCAAAGTCTCCCCTCCCGCCCCTTTTACCTAGTGTAAGCCATCTCTTCTCAGATGTGGAATCCAGTCCATAGACCAGACAGATAACAGCAGGGGACAATCTTCTTGCTATGAGAACAATGAAAGCCCTGCCCCCCTTGACAAGTTTTTCAGGTTTTTCCCTTATCTTAATTGAAGATTGTCCCTCTCTGCAGTCTACCTGGGCGCCTCCCTTCTGATCTGGCTGAGCAGTGTTACATCAGTAAAAGGGGCGGGAGGGGACACTTTGTCATTCAATTACTCTTGAACTACAACTCTGACAGAATTGAAATAACACTCTCCAAAGTCCAAATACTATGATGATTAATTAGAGCTGCTTTTATTATGAAACATTACTATCCTTTTAAATAGGGTTTTTTATCGCCTTGAATGCTTGAGACATTCTCTGTGCAGTAAGAGAAGCCCCATTTAACCTTCCAGGTGTTCAATACCCCTCTGCCATTTAAAGGGTTAATTCAATGGTAATGTTTAAATGTCACTTATGGTGCAGTTAGTTTGACCCAAAATTGCTCCAGATCAATGATCCTCAATCGGGGTGTCATGGTTCACACCTGCAACCAGGCCCTTCACTCCAGGGGCCAGGCCACCCCCTGAGGTCGCCCCTGCCTGGTGCCCGCAACATGCTGAGGTCTTTGTCTTCTTCAGCACAGACCTCTAGCAGCTGAGCTCCCTCTTCAGCTCTTTAGTACTGCAGAGAGCTGGGAGATGACATCATCATGACATCATCTTCCAGTGCTCTGCATTACTGAAGAGTGGACCATGCGGGACCTCCAGTAGTATAGAGGTCTGTGCAGAAGAAGGCACAGACCTCTCCTGCCACACCACTGGACCACCAGGGAGGTAGGAAATGGACAATGGAGGGGGGCAATATGAGGGCAATGTGGATGGAATGTGAAGATTGGTGACAATGTGGAGATGGGGGCTATGTGGATGGAATGTGGTGATGGGGGCAATGAGGAGATAGGGAGCATTGTGGAGGTGTCCAGTGGAGAATGCCAATGGGGGGGGCCAATGTGGTCTGTGTGGGGCTATGACAACTTTTACACTAGGGCCCGGTGGCTCCTAGTCACGCCTCTGCTTAGGAGCCTCTACTTTCATATAAATATTTCTATACAACTTCAGATCTCTCTGTTGAGCAAACACAAGACAAGCTGGTGCACCTGGCACTTTTATATTGTGTGGCAAGTATTTCCTGCCCGTATGCCAAGTGACACCAGTAACCCCAGTGGGTACTTGTACTACAGATTGAGAAACTAAGCTCTGTGGTACAGCTGGTTTGCCCTAGAAGTATTTGTTTGTAACAAATGTTTTACAACATTGTGCATGCTGTTCTGGTCCATTGTTATTCTACAGTGATAGGCAATACAATCCAACCATGGGATGTAACATGTTTGGTCATGATGGCAGGGGACCATTGATACATGTTGGTAAGTCAGTAGATCATATTAGGGTGAGATGGCTCAGTTGGTTAATGCATTAGCTGTAGAATCTGTTCAAACATCAGGGTTGCAGGTTCTAGTCCCGGTAACATTAGTTCAGCCTTTCACCCTTCTAGAGTAGATAACATTGGTTCACTTTTAAAAAGTTACGTGGAAAATGTAGTGCGGCTAGTAGCCACATTAACCATTTCGCCGTATTGAAAATGGAGACATGAGAATCTCACCCTGCCTAAAATTTCGAGGTTCTCCTCTGTAAACATTGCAACCTTCATGGCCGCATAAACCACAAGCAACTCCCATCATCCTTACCTTGCCTCTTTAAAAGAAAACACTCACACTTTTATGCAGGGCAAGATTCTCATGTCTCCATTTTCAACACGGCAACATTGTTAATGTGGCTACTAGCCGAACACCATTTTCCACTTGAATTTTTAAAAGAATACCGATAACATAAGTCCAGACTTACTTGAAAGTGAGAAACAATTTCAGTACATCCTTTCTGGTAAAATACTTTCATGAACTCTTTGAATGCCAGCACATTGCTCTATGTGGACATGGGCGGAGCTAAGTGACCCTAGAGTGCCTTGCCTAGGGGGAACCTGTGATGTAAATTCGACCCTGTCCATAATGGACAGATAGAAGAGCTTATCTCTTAATCTAGGGCAAAATTGATTGCAGCCATTATGTTTTTTTTGGACATAGTAAGGTAATCGGTAAACTGCTGTTACTAGGGGGTGTTAGTTCGTCTTTAAGAGTCTTGAGCTCCTACTGCTCACTATTTACTGCACTACTGGGGACACAACTTAGATAGAGATGAGGGAACAGGCCGTGTTTAATTTCCCTACGTGATTATAAAAACAACAGTGAAATATTATTGTTTCATTCAAATTGTAAAGAACAAACCAACACTGGAATTTTATATAATTTCTTGCACATGTGCGATTCATTAGGAAACAAAAGTAACTAATCAAATGAACAAGCTGAAACAGACATGGCATGTGAGAACCTCACTTCCCAATCCTCCCAAAATTAAACAAATAAACAAGTAAATAAAATAACTGACAAACAAAAATCTGTTTGAATTAACAGAAGACCGGCTATACACTAAGCCAAAACTGGTCAGCTCCTATCCACAGATCATTTCAGGAGTAACAATATAATATGATACATCTCAATCTCAAACATAAATAAAGAATGCATTTTTAATTTTGAGATTCATTAAGAAAAATATACAGACAGAATTCTGTGCTACAAATGTGCAAAGTATGGTTTTTTTGAGATGTGTCCATCTAAAGCCTATAACCCAGGTTTTTGAATAACAAAATGGACAACCTGCATTGACTTGATTTGAATTTACATGGAAATGTTGGGGTGTTCTCACGGTCCCCGTGATAGCTGCCTATATGTATTGTATTACTGGCGACATTATCACTACCGGTATTCTACACTACGCTCTTATTGGAGATCGTGTTTTGGAGTCTCCAACCTATTGCCTTTATATACCCAACTCTCTCACTTCCTAACTGCCCTTTCACGGTGTACCTGCATCTAGTGAATCTCTTGTTGCTACGTACGTTCTGTGTATGACCCTTGGCTAAGACTGACTCTGATTCCTGCTTGTTCCTGTGCTGTGTTCCATTCCTGGCTTGAGCTTGGCTTTGGCTGATTTCCCGTTCCGGTTCTGACTCTGCTGTGGATGACTACCCACTCTGTGCACCGACCCAGCTCTGGCTTACGTTTCCTCCTGTGGTTAACTCGGTTTGGTTGCCTACCCACTCTGTGTACCGACTTGGCTCTGGTTTACGACCCCTCCGTTGCTATATCTGTTTGGCGGAATACCCACTCGTAGTACCCACAGGCTCCGGCCTTCGATCACGGTATTGATTTACTGCAGACTACTGTATCCTTCTGTACGATGGGCTTCTATCATCTATCCCTGCTTGCTGGGATTCGCTTATATGCTATCTCTGTCTGCCTGCTCGCCCTAGCATTCTAGGGTACACTGTGTTGGATCACGATTATCCATTGATCTCCCTAGTGTCCTAGGGTTTGTCCAAGGGGGCTCCTTGCCAGTCGCCCATTCCGTTTCCAGTAGCCTTTTGCCTACCTCCCTAGCGTTCTAGGGATTGTCCGAGGGGGCTCTTTACCAGTCGCCCATTCCATTTCAGTAGCTTGTTGCCTACATCCCTTGCGTTCTAGGGATACTTTCTGTAGGTCTCTTTCCTGCTGCATGTTACCTACTTTATGCCGTCAGCGGTTGAGGTCATTGCCATTGCCTAGCCTGAGGGACCCTACCCTCTAGTAGGTCGTTGCCTTATACCAGTACTGATACCAATAGCATTCTATTGGAGTGTTCTATTTTTGGTCGAGGTACTTTTCTATTTTTGACTAGCTTTTTCCTTCATCTCCACTAGTCAGTTCCTATACTTTTTCCTGGGTCACTTGAGACTAGACTCTATCTCTCTCTCTGTGAGCCTATACTGTCTCCATACCTGACCTGTGACATTGCTAGGAAGTACTACGGTACTGTCCTCCTCTGGGCCTGTGTGGGTTGGGGAAGTGCATATTTCCTTGCTATTTATTTGCCTAATAAAAACTTTGTTTTACCTAAACTGTACTTGTCTGAGTGTTCTTACAAATCCGTGACAGGTGTCCTGCGCTGCTGTACCAAGGAGCAAACTATGAACAATGTGGATGTCCATGAAATCAGCAGAAAATAAAAAGATGGTATTAATAAAGGGTATCCACCTCAGCCTATTTTTTCGCACTTCTAAGTCCCAGACAGTGACCTCCCTAGGTCTGTGTCCAGGGTTTAAAGGGATAGTAAGTAGTTTTGCAATAAAAGCAGATCCAATTAATCTTCATAGTATTTGGGCCATGGAGATCATGTTAAATCAATACTGTTAGAGTTGTAGTTCAAGAGGAATTGAATGATAAAGTATCTCTGTCCCGCCCCTTTTACTGATGTAACACTGCTCACCTCAGAGCAGCAAGACTGTCCAGATGAATCACACAGAGGGACAATCTTCAGTGAGCATAAGAAAAATCCTGAATAACCTGTCAAGGAGGGCAGGGCTTTCCTTATGATCACAGTAAGAAGATTGTCCCTTGCTGTGACCTGTCCGGTCAAGAGACCAGATTCCACATCTGAGGGGAGGCGGCTTACACTAGGTAAAAGGGGCGGGAGGGGGATACTTTATCATTCAATTACTCTTGAACTAAAACTCTGACAGTACTGAAATAACACTATCTATGGCCCAAATACTAAGATTGAGCTGCTTTTTTGTGAAATATTACTATCCCTTTAAGTAAGCAGGGCTAGTGAGAAAATGTAAAAACGACATGATTAAAACAAAAAAAAAAAAAAAAACAAAACAAAAAAAAAAAAAAAAAAATATATATATATATATATATATATAAATAAAAAGATAACATGCAGAGCACTCAGTGCCGCAGGAAATGTTTTATATTGTATTTCTATCCTTCTTTCATGTTCGACTAACCACAAAGTTACCTAGACACAGTGGTCCAGGGACTTTGTTGACTATGTGACGTCAATATAAAAGGTTACTATCCCTATAAAGGGTTGGCATATAGCTGTAGAACTTTGGTGATGCAGTGTCCTGGACTAATGTGTCTGTACAAAAGTACAGGTCCTTGTGATTCATTAGCTAAAGCATATATACCGTAAAATCTCAGGTATAATACGCACCTGCGTATAATAAGCAGGTGTATATTATGCATAAGACTTTAGGGGAAAACAAGAGTGCCTATGTATAATACGCACCCTTGTTTTCTCCCTTACTACAAAAAAAATATAGCGTTAGCAGACCTCTTCCCTCCCTCCCCCAGCTCTCTGCTTTGAAGATAAACCTTACTTTTGTGCAAGTGAACTGCCGAACAGAAGGCGAAACTTCTTGCACTTGCCGCCCTGCCGCCCGCTTCCTTCAATTGGGCTTACAGGACCTTCTGCCTCCAGCCAATGGTAATGCTCTGATACACAGGCCAGTAGGACATTTTTATTTTTTCTCAGGGCTTGTGTTTTGAAAAAAAAAAAAAAAAAAAATAGTCCTACAAAAAAATAAACAATTTTGAGGGGTTTGTTTCTAACAAGCCTAACTCCAATGTTTCCTTAGGGCTTCTGCCAAACTAGCTTAAGTCCTACAAATCAATGTTTCCTTAGGGCTTGTGCCAAACAAGCTTAAGTCCTACAAATCAATGTTTCTTCAGGGCTTGGGCCTCTAATAAGTCTAAGTCCTACAAAGACCTCTAACAACAAATCAAACAAATCATCCTCTACAAAATACTCTGTCAAGTTAAATATCAGTCCACCCCAGTGGCAGCTTATGTCAGGGGGTTCTTGTCTCTGTCACTTTTTATATACAAATGTCTTCTTTTATTTTATTGATTTATTTTTTTATTAACTGTTCCCCCCAATAGCAGTCAAGAAACCCCTCCAAAACAAATTCCCAGTTGAAATGATTCATTCATTCACCAACACAGGCACCCTCCTCAGACCCATTTATACCATGTCTTATGGTTTTTATTTTACTTACGATTTCTTTTTTATTAAGTGCCCCCCAATCCCAGGAAACAACCCCCCCAAAAATCATCTCCTGTTCATCTGATTCCCCACACCCCGCCAACACAGGCACCATCATGTCCCCTTTTATACACTGCCTTTGGGAAATAAATATATTATTTGTAATGTGTTGTGTGTAACTTCTATGTTCCCATTGATTTCAATGGGTGAAAAAAGCGGAAAAAAAAATCTGAAAATCTGCACTTTTCGCAGGAATTTTTCACCAAGTGGCAAGTGCCATTTTTTGCCGATTTCAGTTTGAGGTGGAAAGTTTTGCCCACCCCTACCCAACTCCTTACTTTAAAATGCACTGTAGATGTATCTAACATACAAGGGTTTAATTTTTGCCTCTATATTAATTAGAATGTGGTTATCTGAAGAAGAATTAAATGGGAGATTGTTCGTTTGTTTGATTTTGACTTCAGAATAGCAGACAGAAATAAAATAATGAAGCCACAATCTCCTATACTGGTTAACTACATTTGTGAATGCTTTCCAGAAACTCTCTAAGAGCTAATCTCAAACAGAGAGAGAGAGAGAAGTTATTTGTATATGAGTTATTGAATTCTCTGCCATATTTCCTCAGGGTGTCAAGCCCAGATTTGTTTTATTGTCTAATTGACTCATTGTGCTTAGGAAAAACACTAAAATCCCACACAACATGGAACCATCATTAGTGGCAGATGTATTGATTTCAAAGCTCTGATGGATGGCCTCAACTTTAGTCCTTTTCCTCCATAGTTCTAGTATATTCTATGGGGAATATAAAATATTACATGTAATTGTCCGCTGAATATTGCCATACTGTACATTTATTTTTCCTACAGGATTAGAAAGATTAGTTATACCATGTACACAGTCCAGAAGTGTTAAGGCTCCCTTGACTCACCTTTAAAATGAAAAATGTAATTCTTCTCTAGATGTAGCATTCCTATTCCCCATCGATTAAATTCTATGCATATAAAATGGATTTCAGTCATGTTTACTTCTTTATTTATGAAATGTCCCTTGACTACAAGAAAATACACATAAAAATGAATGCTTGGCCTCAGACGCTCTTGCATTAATTATTGCGACATTCATATGTCTGACCTCCCAGACTCTCTTTTCTCTCCCTTAAAATCTACTCAAAAATTCCAGCTGGAGACAATCCCTTCTCATTTTAGATGCATCGGACACCATGAAGTATCTTGACTGGCCTCCTATCAAACACACATGCAACAGAGTTGTTTTAAATGGAACCTTTTCAAGTCTAAGTTTGTAAGCGGAGTGCCTCAGGGTTGAGTCTTGAGCCCAATACTTTTTCATTTGTTTATTAATGATTCCGAAGTTGGTATTGAAAGTGGAGTCTCAGTCTTTGCACACAATAGCAGAATATTTTTCTTCTTTTCATAAAGATTTCAATAAATTGAATACATGGGTGGAAAGTGGCAGATAAGGTTTCACATAGATAAATGTGAGGTTATGCACTTGGGTTAAAGAAAGAAGCATGCTACATATTCACTAAATGTGAATTACTTGGGGGATCCTTGCTAGATTGTAAGCTTTCGGGCAGGGACCTCGCACCCAATGTTTCACTCTACAAAGCACCTGTAACCCTGTATTGTTTAAACCCTGAAATTTAAAAGCGCTGAGTACACTTGTGGCACTATATAAACATATTCATTCATTCATAGAGGACGATTTGGGTGTAATACTAGACAACAGTCTAGATAACATTGTGCAAAGTCATTCAATTCTAGCAAGCGCCAATAGGCTAGATCGTCTATCCATTTATACAAAGTACAGATTATTACTTTTTGCAAATGTTTTGAAGGCCAGTACAAATAACTCTCTGAAGGACTCTTTATTTAGAGATCTGAGCAAAAAACAAGGTGCATCCTTTGAAACTAGATCTAGGGACTTTTTAAAGTAAGGGCAGTAAGGATGTGGAATTATTTGCTTTGGGAGTCTGTGTCAGCAAGTACTTTCAAAATGTTACTGGGTTGCTTTTTAGTTCAGACCAGTAAAGAGAATTGTGATAGTTGGTTACAACACAGATAGGATAGTGGTCCAGCGGAATATTTGACAGCCTTTTGAATTAGGAACGGTGTTTTTCTCTATACTTGGAGCTTAATTGTAAGTGGCTACAATGAGTGTTCTTTTTTATCTTCTAGAGGATCAGCAAAAAGAAGGGTTAACCGTCAAAGGCTGAACTTCCGGGTTTTGTGTCATTTTCCAGCCTCATCGACGATGTAGCTGATAATATATAATAAACAATTTTCTTTTAATGTATATTTTTGCACAGCTGCATAATTGATTGTGAGATGGAAAGACTACCCTCACTAAGGACTTGTGCATTATCCAATTATATACATCTACAGGTCTTTTACATATCATACCGGATGTTTTCCTATCCTAAATGTTCTGTCATCACAAATAAGTAGGCCTACTGCAAAATTTACCAAAGAGATCCCTTTGAAACTTGGCACAGAGAAACAGATCTTGTGACACAGTCCTTCTACTTACTGCTAACTGATTAGTGGTCCCATTCCTGAGATACTGAGCAACAAAAAACTAATTTGGGAATGGGCACTGTGCTCTGTACACAAGAAGTTAGTGCAGATATGTGTAAGCTCAGTAGTTTGACTGAATCAAACTGTTTTATTGGCTGCACAGAGAACTTAATTAATCAAAGAAAAAGGTGGAAATAATAGGCATTAAACAATGAAAGTAAAAAAAATTATTTGTCAACAACAAAAAAAAGTTTAAAAAATATATATTGTAGGGTTTTTGCTATTTAGTAAAATAAGGGTACTCCCACTGGCCAGAGATTTATATTTTCAGAGTTATTACAGTTTAAACCCATGCTTTTTTACATTAGCAGTCCCCTCTAGTGGTCAAATTCTAATTAGATTTATTGTTAGATTCTAATGGAGAGGAAAGTCAGAAAAGTCAGAAACATACAGTTCTCCAAAGAATGTGATAGAAACTGCTGAGTCACTTCCTGTCAGTTAGAACTATCAGGAAGTAGACACAGTAAATTCACTTCCTGTCAGAACTATCAGGAAGTAAACACAGTAAATTCACTTCCTGATTATTTGAACTGCTATAATTTTTGAATATAACATCTGACAGCGATGGGAGTGACCTTGTTTTATTCAGCAGAAAATGCTCTATAAAATATGTGTTTCTATCTACAAACAGTCTCGGAGGCAATGCCCGTGGAGGCAGACATGACAGCTGCTGGCAGTTTTTTCAATCATGCTTGAGCCGAATAAACTCTTCAAGGTCCAGAGGACAACTCATAAAAAAACTTTATGTATATTAAATAGGAGCACACTAATTTAACTAAATATAGAGTATATCCACATTTATCATATGTGGGGTGCCCAAGCTCAAAATATAAGTTAAAAAACTAATAAAAAGAAAAACAGAAGAGTTCTAAATAGGCACTCAACCCAGTTCAAAAACAAATCAATAATAATTAAGAAAAAAATAGAAAATTTTATTCCACTAGAAAAATCAATAACAGTATACAAAGACATCGAGATTGAACACATAGTCAAGTCCCCCAACCACCTCCCAAACCCATGAGGCCCAAAGGGACCCCCTAAATATTCAAAGAGAATACACTACACAAAAAGACAACAACAATAAACAATGGCTATATCAACAATATAGCTAAATAATAAGCTACTACCCTATCTGTCCCTAAATATCTGATGTCAAATATAATCCATAATTCCTAGATAATGAGAACATACTCCAAATCCTTGACATATCCTCAAGTAGATATTCAGTAGATGATCTAACGCCCTGCATAATAACTTCAGATATATATTCTAATAGCAATGTACTGTAGCTGAATATGTAGATGGTAGTCATATTAGTAAGCACATGGTAAATAATGTTAATATTCTTGATGGATGTAGCTTAATGGAGTGATAACATATAGATGGAGTATGATACATGAAGCAAGCATGACACGGTGTATATGGCTTCTCGCACAGCGATGAATATTACACATAAAGTGACCATATGATGTGAACAAAGCAAGATCATAACTTAATTCTTTCTCAATATTCCATGGTAACTGAGTCGGGACGATGTAAGCTCAGAAGCGGACAGCCAATCTTGCTATCTCACAACCGCTATTGTCCTGTTTAAATAAACGTACAGCCAACAATACCTTCAAATCCCGCAATCAGGGTATTGCCACTCACAAGTTACTAGGTCAATGATCGCGGACAACTCTCATGTCGCTTCCATGAACATGCCAACCGGAGCTGACTGAAGATATTACCTCTTAAACATAGGCTCAAGGGCAACATTTGTAGGGCTCATTAGGAATTTCTGCCCATAGTAATGTGCGTGGGGTGTTATTAAACAGAAAAAGGTACAGTGACTGGTAATATCTTTGGACATGCCACTCTAATGAAGTTGTAATCATTGCGTTCCTTTTGGTGAGCAATCTTAGAATGGAAGACGTTTGCCAAATGGACACTTCTGAAGGCTGTTGGTTGAAAAAGCTAGTCTGGATGTTAACATTAGACAGAGGCACTGGAACAGTTCCCAATAGCTGACACAAAATGTAGATTTGTTTTAAAATGAGAACAGAACATTTTTGGGTATCGGCCACTAGTTTATGGGCCAGAAGATATTAAACTCATTCAGAGGATCTCCCGTCAACTGGCTGGAATTTAGTGCTGCCCATTGACCTGAAGTGAAATTAAAGTATGAATTGTAGACATGACGGCATCATTGGAATTAAAGTGTATTTCTTCTACATGGAAAGAGAGAATGAAATAAAGGTAACTTACAACGTCTGCCGAATCAATTCTTCACTTGAATATACTCTGAGCTGAATGGCATTCATTCCTGGGAGTCTACTTAAGCAAAACTAAACTCCTCCAAAGAAATGTATTACAAACCAAATTTCTCTCTTATAAATCTTAGGAGACTGAAACCTACAGTGTGGACCCCACAGAGCTCTGTCTAATGTATTATTTCTCTGGTTATTTATACCACTGGGATCTGAACTTGAAAGGATACCTCCTCGCCTGTAAAGATATTTTTATTTCATATTGAACATGTCTGAATAAACATTCTCCACTGTTTTCCAATATATTAACCCTGTGAGTGCCAAAGGGGCATGCAACGCATTGCACAGCCATGCGTTGCATACCCCTCTGGCACTCAAAGGGTTAATAATTTGAAATCCTAAAGGAGAGCTCATAATTTCTAATATTAACCCCCACATTTACTTACAATGGGCAGAAAATCCAAATGTCCCCCATGAATTTTGCTCTAATTGCACATGTATTTTGATTCTGTTTTTTTCTTGGGAGGCTCGTGCACCCTGCATACTTCAGTTTAACCCTTTAACCCTTTGAGTGCCAGAGGGGTACGCAACGCATTGCAAAGCAATGCGTTGCGTACCCCTCTGGCACTCAAAGGGTTAAATGCCCAGGGGTGGTCAACGCATTGCTTCCGATAATGCTTCGTTCACCTCTCTAGCACTCAAAAACAAAAAAACACCATCAACTGTCCTATTGGAAGATGATATATCTTGAAAAAAGTCCCAAGAGCAAAATTCACGTGGCCACAGTAAGGTTAGTGAATGGCAGCATCCTTTTAAAAGGTCGCATGCAAAACAGCATGAGCCCGGAGCAGCTCTCATCAACATTGGGATCAGGGTATCGTTAGATCACAGGCGTTAAAGAGATCTATACTACAATGGTTGGGGCTTATCAAAGTATGAAGTCATGGCATTTTAAAATAAAGATAATTCAAAGATCATTTCATGGCGCTACTTGAGAATCTTGCTCTTTCATGCAGTTTCGAGATTCTCGTGGCTCCATTTTGATCATGGCGACATGGTTAATGCGCCATGTGCTTGCACGCTCTTTTGTGTGCAACCTTTTAAAAATGATCGCCACGTGTTTGGATGAATAACTAGTATACATACTTGTTGGCAAATGTTACCTTACATCAACCTAAACAAGTTCAAAAGAATCTGAATCAAAATATTCACAATAATCTGTCAATCAAGAATCTGCTAGGTATGACAATAATTAACCCATACCACCTTGATTAAATTCGCGTTAAGCTCAAGCCTCATGGATAAGGGAGTGAATGTGATCGCGCTGATCTCCTGGGAAGAAACGGCAGCAGACCCCCTCAAGTTTAATCTTAAGATCCCATGACCTTGCTGTCCTCCCCTTACCCTATGGGAGTAGACTTAGTAAAATGCAAGGACTGCATTGTGCAGCCTCAAATCAGCTTCTGTCTGGGGGGTTTCAGAAGATTGAATGCAAGCAGGGTGCTGGGTTGTATAGCTAGGGGCATTAGTAGCAAAAAGAGGAAAGTGGTGATGCCACTCTACAGATCTCTAGTTAGACCTCACCTAGAGTATTGTGTACAGTACTGGAGACCCCATCTCCAGAAGGATATAGATAATCTAGAGTATTGTGTACAGTACTGGAGACCTCATCTCCAGAAGGATACAGATAGAGAATTCAGAGAAGGACTATTAAAAAGGTGATTGGTTTACAGGAAAAGAAATATCAGACTAAAGCATCTGAACATGTATAGTTTGGAGGAGAGAAGAGAGAGAGGGGATATGATAGACACATTCACATACATGAAGGGATTCAACAAAGTGAAGAAGGGAAGTACATTTCAAATGTTAGGAGAAGAGATCATTACGTAAAACTAGAGGGATGCAGGTTTAGACGTAATATAAAAAATGTATACTCACTGAGAGGGTAGTAGATAAGTGGAATAGCCTACCAGCAGTAGTGGTAAATAAGTGGAATAGCTTACCAGCAGCTTGGAGGAGAGAAGAGAGGGGGGATATGATAGAAACATTCAAATACATGAAGGGATTCAACAAAGTGCAGGAGGGAAGTAGATTTCAAAGGAGTAAAAATGTTAGGACAAGAGGTCGTAGTCTAAAACTAGAGGGACACAGGTTTACTTCACTGAGAAGGTAGTAGATAAATGAAATAGCCTACCAGCAGAAGTGGTAGAGGTTAATACAACTAGAGAATGTAAGCATGCATGGGATAGGCATAAGGCTGTCCTGAACATAAGACAAGACCAAGGACCAAAAAAGGTTTGAGGTATTAACAGTAGGAAAATGGGAAGACTAGATGGGCTGAATGGTTCTTATCTACCGTCAAATTCTATGTCTTTATGGTTCTATGGATCCGCTCTGCTGGAACTCATCCTGGATGTATGAATCTCTCAGCCTGATTCAGGTGATTTATTGAACTGAATTACTTGTACAAGAGACTGAACTGCAAATCTTCAGTCTTGTGATTCAGTCTGTTCTTGTGGGATCAATAAGGGAGCCCTGAAGTTCTCTTTTCATCCCAGGCTCTACTTCTCCACTTGTCCTGCTGGCATTCAAAATGTAACCCCAACTTCATCTCCATATGGGGCAGTATGGTGGCACAGTATGGAACTTTGTGCTAATTCCCTATATAGTATGCTAATTAATTAGTAACATAGTAACATAGTAATTTAGGTTGAAAAAAGACTTGCGTCCATCTAGTTCAACCCTTTTCCTATTCCTGTTTACCATCGTTGATCCAAAAGAAGGCAAAAAAACCCCTCAATACAGCAATTTCAAATTCTGCCTTGAATGGGGGAAAAAAAATTCCTTCTTGATTCCAAATGGCAATCAGATTTCTCCTTGGATCAACAAGCCCTAACTAAATATTAATCCCAATACTAATGTACATAACTGTTATGTTATGCTGTTTTAAATAAGTATCCAGGCCCCTTTTAAAGGCATCTAATGTATTTGATTAGCTATGTTTGAGACAAATGTTACCACTTCCTGTGCTATTTGGCACCTCCCCCAGTGTGAGGGGTCCAGCTAAATTCCTTCATAACACAATGATGCTAATACAACAAGGAACAGTGCAGTTCTGGAGAGAAAATATCCAACAGAATTGCAAAGCATTGCACTGGAGACTTCCCCGGCATTCATGTGGTTAAAAGCCCTGTCGAAATGAATAAGAGTTTGGGTAATTTATTTTTTTTCCTCTGTCATTGTATTTATTAATCTGGTTTCCACAGGAAGTGTGGCTACCTTCACTCCAAAAGCTCTTACATATCTGTTTCCTTGGGAAATCTTTGTTAAAGGAGCAGTAAACTTTTTTATGAAAAAATATATATCGTAGGGATTTTCCTGTTGAGTAAAATAAGGGTACTCCCACTGCTGAGAGATTTATATTTCCAGAGTTATTACAGTTTAAACCCATGTTTTTTTCTAATGGTCAAATTCTAATTAGATTTCCTGTTAGATTCTAATGGAGAGGAAAGTCAGAAAAGTCAGAGACATACAGTTCTCCATAGAATGTGATAGAAACTGCTGAGTCACTTTCTGTCAGTTAGATCTATCAGGAAGTAAACACAGTAAATTCACTTCCTGTCAGTTAGAACTATCAGGAAGTAAACCCAGTAAATTCACTTCCTGTCAGTTAGACCTATCAGGAAGTAAACACAGTAAATTCACTTCATGATTATTTAAACTGCTATAATTTTTGAGTAAACCATCTGACAGCAGTGGGAGTGACCTTGTTTTATTCAGCAGGTAATACTCTATAAAACATGTGTTTTCATAAAAAAAAGTTTACTCCTTTAAGTCAGTCATAGAAGGGATCTCATTGGTTGTGTCTTGTCCTGGGTGCTATGTAGGGATGAACAAAATGATTCCATAAGTTTATTAGTTGCATGAAGCATGACAATTTGCAAGATATGAATCACGTCTTGCAAAATGGGTGTTTTGCATTTTTTTCAGCTTTTTTGAGAAGTGTGGCGATACAAGAAGTACCTTAATATACCAGACATACAGACCACTGATACAAAGGCTGACAGAATTTTACATAAACGAATTGCAAACCTTTGACTACTGTAGTTAAAAAAAACAGAAAATACTGGAAGGTTTTTGATACAGATCCAGGTGTACAATTTGTTGTAAATGGGACAATTCTCGTTGTGTGGGAAGATTGAAGTTTGGAGAAATAAGGAATAACACAAAAAAAAAGCAGAAAAGAAGGAATAGAAGATTAGAAAGAAGTGCAAGATAAGAAGTAAAGACTGCAGAATGTTCTGAATTAGGGTAAAAGCCACCCAAACCCACCTCTGCACGGTGGGGACAGACCCCGGAGAACATTCTGAACGTTCTGTAATCACATGACCGGTACGGACCCCGGGGACTCTAGGGAACATTCATTAGGTTGAGGCCTACCTATTAGTGATGATCGAGCACCCCAATGCTCGGGTGTTCGGGTGCTCTGACCGAGCGCCCCCGGAGGCTCGAGTGCTCGGCCGAGCACCCGAGCCCCATTGAAGTCAATGGGAGGACTCGAGCATTACACCAGGCACCCCCTGCTCTGATGAGGGGAGGGTGCCTGGTCCATAGGAAAAGGGCAGAAAATGATGGAAACACCACAGAAATGGTTCAGGGACAGCATAGGGAGGATGTCTGGATGCATCTTGGACTCCAACATCGCTGCTGGGAACGATGTTTCGCCCGTAGTACGCCATTTTTACAGACTGACCGTAAAACACACAAAAAGGAAGATAAAAACGACTTTAGGCGAAAAATTGTTACCAAACAGTATTTGCTGTATATTTACTTGTATATCATCTGCAAATTCTGCAAAAAATTTCATCGATTTTTTGGAACTGGGGCCATGATTAAGAGGGAAACGTGCGCAGAGGCAAATTCTCCCAAAAATTTCCTTGATTTTTCTGAACTGGGGCCATGATTAAGAGGGAAACGTGCGCAGAGGCAAATTCTGCAAAAAATTTCCTAGATTTTTCTGAACTGGGGCCATGATTAAGAGGGAAACGTGCGCAGAGGCAAATTCTCCCAAAAATTTCCTCGATTTTTCTGAACTGGGGCCATGATTAAGAGGGAAACGTGCGCTGAGCCGACCATCTAAAACATTATGGGTGAGGGTCTGCTGCGGAGCTGACCATCCTAAACATTATATGCGAAGGCCCGCTAGTGAGCTGACGCTATAAAACATTATATGAGAGGGCCCGCTAGAGAGCTGACCCAATAAAACATTATATGAGAAGGCCCGCTGGTGAGCTGACCTATACAAAAATTGTCAAACAGCGCCCGCTGGTGAGCTGGCCCTATATAAAAATTATATCACAGGGCCCGCTGGTGAGCTGGCCCTATATAAAAATTATATCCCAGGGTATATGGAAGAGAGTCAACCATATACCCATTTTTTGGGTGGAAGGGGTGAATGGGAATACAGAGTATTCCCATCATTGTAAATAACATATATAAAGTGAGTTTATGTTCCCCCGGGGCTTTCCTCCAGTGGAGTGGAGAAGTCAGGGGAAATCCAGGCCTTGTTCATTTTTATAAGTGTCAACCTATCAGCATTGTCGGTGGAAAGGCGGATACGCTTATCTGTTATGATGCCACCAGCAGCACTAAATACCCGCTCAGACAGAACGCTGGCGGCAGGGCAGGCCAGCACCTCCAAGGCGTAGAGTGCCAGTTCATACCACGTGTCCAGCTTGGACACCCAGTAGTTGTAAGGCACAGAGGGATCAGTGAGGACGCTGACACGGTCTGCTACGTACTCCTTCACCATCTTCCAAAACTTTTCCCTCCTTGTGACACTAGGCCGCGCATCAGGGTGAGGGTGCTGGCGGGGTGTCATGAAGGTGTCCCACGCCTTGGAGAGTGTTGCCCTGCCTTTGTCGGAACTGCTGTGTGCTCCCCTTTTCTCCCCTTCTCGGTTGGCCAAGGTAGCACGTACTCTGCCGCCAGCGTTGTCAGATGGAAAATTTTGGAGCAATTTTTCAACAAGAACCTTCTGGTATTGCACCATTTTGCTTGTCCTCTCCACCGGAGGAATGAGAGATGAGAAATTCTCTTTGTAGCGGGGGTCCAGAAGGGTGAACACCCAGTAATCTGTGTTGTCTAAAATGCGTATAACGCGTGGGTCACGGGAAAGGCAGCCTAACATAAAGTCAGCCATGTGTGCCAGAGTACCAACAGGCAAGATTTCGCTGTCCTCACCAGGAGGATGACTCTCAATCTCCTCATCCTCTTCCTCCTCTTCTGCCCACCCACGCTGAAGAGATGGAACTAAAGTTCCATGGCTACCTTCTGTAGCGGAGGCAACCGTGTCTTCCTCCTCCTCCTCCTCCTCCTCCGCCTCCTCCAATTGTCGCTGAGAAGACGAAGTGAGGGTGCTCTGGCTATCTATCACGGTGCCCGTGATTTGCTGCAGTTCCTTGTCTGTCACCACTAGGGGGCTGCTATTGGCTGTCTGCAGTTAGCCCGCCTCTTATTGCCTATTTAACCTGGATTGGGCACCCTTTGAGTGCCCTTTCGTGTTGTTTCTGACCTTCTTGCTATCACTATGCTAGTGATAGCTGGGCCCCTGTTCCAGTGTTCCTGAGTTCCTGATCTCCTGTGTTCCTGAGTTCCTGATCTCTACTGTTCCAGTGTTTCATGGATGCTGAGTTACTCCAGTCCTGGTTCCGGCCTAGTCTCTGGTGTTGCAGTTACTGCTGAACTTCTTCTCTGCTGTTTGCTGACCTGACTGAGGGTTGCTGGTTCCTGTCATCTCATCACCTGTCTTCAGTATCCTGGCGACCTTCTGCCTGGTCGCGTTGGTGACATTGCTCAATTCCGTGTTGGTCCCAGCGTGCGGACGCTGGTTTGCTCCTAAGCCTTGCGGCTATACAAACTCGCTTGTTACACCAGTGTGCGGTCACTGGTTTGCTCCAAAGCCTATCAGCTATACAAATCTGTGTTGGTCCCAGCGTGCGGACGCTGGTTTGCTCCTAAGCCTTGCGGCTATACTAGCTCGCTTGTTACACCAGTGTGCGGTCACTGGTTTGCTCCAAAGCCTATCAGCTATACAAATCTGTGTTGGTCCCAGCGTGCGGACGCTGGTTTGCTCCTAAGCCTTGCGGCTATACAAACTCACTTGTTACACCAGTGTGCGGTCACTGGTTTGCTCCAAAGCCTATCAGCTATACAAATCTGTGTTGGTCCCAGCGTGCGGACGCTGGTTTGCTCCTAAGCCTTGCGGCTATACAAACTCGCTTGTTACACCAGTGTGCGGTCACTGGTTTGCTCCAAAGCCTATCAGCTCTACAAATCTGTGTTGGTCCCAGCGTGCGGACACTGGTTTGCTCCTAAGCCTTGCGGCTATACTAGCTCGCTTGTTACACCAGTGTGCGGTCACTGGTTTGCTCCAAAGCCTATCAGCTATACAAATCTGTGTTGGTCCCAGCGTGCGGACGCTGGTTTGCTCCTAAGCCTTGCGGCTATACAAACTCACTTGTTACACCAGTGTGCGGTCACTGGTTTGCTCCAAAGCCTATCAGCTCTACAAATCTGTGTTGGTCCCAGCGTGCGGACGCTGGTTTGCTCCTAAGCCTTGCGGCTATACTAGCTCGCTTGTTACACCAGTGTTCGGTCACTGGTTTGCTCCAAAGCCTATCAGCTATACAAATCTGTGTTGGTCCCAGCGTGCGGACGCTGGTTTGCTCCTAAGCCTTGCGGCTATACAAACTCACTTGTTACACCAGTGTGCGGTCACTGGTTTGCTCCAAAGCCTATCAGCTATACATATCTGTGTTGGTCCCAGCGTGCGGACGCTGGTTTGCTCCTAAGCCTTGCGGCTATACAAATTCACTTGTTACACCAGTGTGCGGTCACTGGTTTGCTCCAAAGCCTATCAGCTCTACAAATCTGTGTTGGACCCAGCGTGCGGACGCTGGTTTACTCCTAAGCCTTGCGGCTTTACAGACTCACTTGTTACACCAGTGTGCGGTCACTGGTTTGCTCCAAAGCCTATCGGCTATACAATTCTGTGTTGGTCCCAGCGTGCGGACGCTGGTTTGCTCCTAAGCCTTGCTGCTTAACGATTCTGCTATTTGCCAGTTTCATCTGACTGCTGCTATTATCTCTGGGCTGCCCTGCCCGGTATTGGTAAGGCCGGTAGAACCTTTTGCCACATTCCATCTGAGGTTGCCTTACCCGGTATTGGCAGGGCCGGTAGAGCCTACATTGTGTATCCATTGAGGCTGCCTTGCCCGGTAATTTGGTAAGGCCGGTAAAACCGTTATGCTATTCCATCTGCAGGTTGCCTTACCCGGTATTGGCAAGGCCGGTAGAGCCTAAAAACTGTCCTGTCCGTTATATTGACAGGACCGGTAGAGTCTGCCTTCTGTCTGTGCTATATGCTGTATATATATATATATGTATGTTATTGCCATCCTAAGTTATCAAATTATTATTTCAATAAAATTGATTTTTTTTTACCTAAAACTTGTGTCTGAGAGTCATAATAAACCGTGACAGTACGAAAGGGCCATGACCTCAGACAGCAAGGGTGAAGGTAACGCACAGAATATCCATTGGAGGATGGATGTGCTCGAGCAACGTTTGGATCAGTTGGCAGTTGCAATTCAAACGATCCTTGAACGCACGGTACCTGCTGACCAATCTAGCTCTAGCCCGGTGGTCTCGCCAAGTCAGACACCGGAAAGTGATACCAGACCCCTAGGGGGTACTGTTAAAGGGTTAACGGCTTCTGCACCCTTGCCGCTAAGATATGATGGTGACCCTAGTCTCTGCAGAGGGTTCATCAACCAACTCGAAATCTTTATGGAATTGACGGCACACGCATTTCCCAATGATCGTAGTAAAGTGGGGTTCACGATATCGCTGCTCACTGGCAGAGCATTGGCTTGGGCTAACCCCTTGTGGGAGAATGCTAAACCTTGTACTAAGAACTTTAGTGAATTTGTGCGTTCCTTTCGAAGAGTGTTTGAGCCTCCTGGTAGAACCACCTCTGCTGCCAAACGCCTTATGGAGATACAACAGGGCAGGCGTACAGTGGGCGACTATGCCATCGAATTCCGCACATTGGCAGCAGAGGTAGGTTGGAATAACGAGGCATTATTGGCAGCCTTCTCTCAAGGCCTGAATGACCACATTAAAGACGAAATCGCTGCTAAAGATCTACCTATTGATCTAGATGATTACATTGAGTATGTTATGATAATTGACTCCAGAATATGTGAGAGATCAATTGCAAGAGATCGTAAGTTACGGTCAAAAAATAATGAGCCTAGTAGCATGTTTTGCCCACCCATCCCTCCCTTGGCATTGAAGTCTAGTGAACCAGTACGGGAAACAAGTGAACCTATGGAAATAGGCTTCACTAGACTAACCAAGGCAGAGAGACTATATCGCAAAAAACAAGGGTACAGTACCTGGTACATTGGAAAGGGTACGGTCCTGAGGATCGATCGTGGGTGGATAGTATGGACCTTCATGCACCTAGGCTAACTAGGGTCTTTCATGCCAATTACCCACAGAAACCTAAACCCTATTCTAGGAGAGGGGGTCTTTGAAAGGGGGGTACTATCACGGTGCCCGTGATTTGCTGCAGTTCCTTGTCTGTCACCACTAGGGGGCTGCTATTGGCTGTCTGCAGTTAGCCCGCCTCTTATTGCCTATTTAACCTGGATTGGGCACCCTTTGAGTGCCCTTTCGTGTTGTTTCTGACCTTCTTGCTATCACTATGCTAGTGATAGCTGGGCCCCTGTTCCAGTGTTCCTGAGTTCCTGATCTCCTGTGTTCCTGAGTTCCTGATCTCTACTGTTCCAGTGTTTCATGGATGCTGAGTTACTCCAGTCCTGGTTCCGGCCTAGTCTCTGGTGTTGCAGTTACTGCTGAACTTCTTCTCTGCTGTTTGCTGACCTGACTGAGGGTTGCTGGTTCCTGTCATCTCATCACCTGTCTTCAGTATCCTGGCGACCTTCTGCCTGGTCGCGTTGGTGACATTGCTCAATTCCGTGTTGGTCCCAGCGTGCGGACGCTGGTTTGCTCCTAAGCCTTGCGGCTATACAAACTCGCTTGTTACACCAGTGTGCGGTCACTGGTTTGCTCCAAAGCCTATCAGCTATACAAATCTGTGTTGGTCCCAGCGTGCGGACACTGGTTTGCTCCTAAGCCTTGCGGCTATACTAGCTCGCTTGTTACACCAGTGTGCGGTCACTGGTTTGCTCCAAAGCCTATCAGCTATACAAATCTGTGTTGGTCCCAGCGTGCGGACGCTGGTTTGCTCCTAAGCCTTGCGGCTATACAAACTCACTTGTTACACCAGTGTGCGGTCACTGGTTTGCTCCAAAGCCTATCAGCTCTACAAATCTGTGTTGGTCCCAGCGTGCGGACGCTGGTTTGCTCCTAAGCCTTGCGGCTATACTAGCTCGCTTGTTACACCAGTGTTCGGTCACTGGTTTGCTCCAAAGCCTATCAGCTATACAAATCTGTGTTGGTCCCAGCGTGCGGACGCTGGTTTGCTCCTAAGCCTTGCGGCTATACAAACTCACTTGTTACACCAGTGTGCGGTCACTGGTTTGCTCCAAAGCCTATCAGCTATACATATCTGTGTTGGTCCCAGCGTGCGGACGCTGGTTTGCTCCTAAGCCTTGCGGCTATACAAATTCACTTGTTACACCAGTGTGCGGTCACTGGTTTGCTCCAAAGCCTATCAGCTCTACAAATCTGTGTTGGACCCAGCGTGCGGACGCTGGTTTACTCCTAAGCCTTGCGGCTTTACAGACTCACTTGTTACACCAGTGTGCGGTCACTGGTTTGCTCCAAAGCCTATCGGCTATACAATTCTGTGTTGGTCCCAGCGTGCGGACGCTGGTTTGCTCCTAAGCCTTGCTGCTTAACGATTCTGCTATTTGCCAGTTTCATCTGACTGCTGCTATTATCTCTGGGCTGCCCTGCCCGGTATTGGTAAGGCCGGTAGAACCTTTTGCCACATTCCATCTGAGGTTGCCTTACCCGGTATTGGCAGGGCCGGTAGAGCCTACATTGTGTATCCATTGAGGCTGCCTTGCCCGGTAATTTGGTAAGGCCGGTAAAACCGTTATGCTATTCCATCTGCAGGTTGCCTTACCCGGTATTGGCAAGGCCGGTAGAGCCTAAAAACTGTCCTGTCCGTTATATTGACAGGACCGGTAGAGTCTGCCTTCTGTCTGTGCTATATGCTGTATATATATATATATGTATGTTATTGCCATCCTAAGTTATCAAATTATTATTTCAATAAAATTGATTTTTTTTTACCTAAAACTTGTGTCTGAGAGTCATAATAAACCGTGACACTATCACCTTGTGTAAGCTCTTCCTCCCGCATTTCCACCTCTTCCACATGCAAAGAGTCGGTTTTAATTGTGAGCAGCGAGCGTTTCAGTAGACACAGAAGTGGGATGGTTACACTGATAATAGCGTTATCGCCGCTCACCATCTGTGTCGATTCCTCAAAATTGCGTAAAACCTCACAGAGGTCTGACATCCATTCCCACTCCTCACTTCTGATTAGAGGAAGTTGAACGGAGAGGCGACGACCGTGTAACAGCTGGTACTCCACTACTGCCCTCTGTTGCTCACAAAGCCGGGCCAACATGTGGAAGGTGGAGTTCCAGCGCGTGCTCACGTCACACAGCAGCCGGTGAGCTGGCAATTGTAAGCGCTGCTGCAGCTTCAACAGGCCGGCTGAAGCTGTTCATGACTTACGGAAATGTGCACACACGTGGCGCACCTTGGTCAAGAGATCATGCAAATTGGGGTAGGTTTTTAGAAATCGCTGAACCACTAAATTAAATACATGTGCTAGGCATGGTACGTGTGTGAGCTTGCCGAGCTCCAAAGCCGCCACCAAGTTACGCCCATTATCACACACAACCATGCCTGGTTGCAGGTTGAGTGGCGCTGAGTCTGGTGACTAATCCCCTGCAACAGCTCTGAGGCTGTGTGCTGTTTGTCCCCAAGGCAGATCAGCTTCAGCACGGCCTGTTGACGCTTCCCCACTGCAGTGCTACACTGCTTCCAGCTACCGGCTGATGGGTGAGTGGCGCTGCGCGCAGAGAATTCGGAGGTGGAAACGGAGGAGGAGGAGCCAATAACGTAGGTGCTGGCGGAAACCCTGATGGAGGTAGGGCCCGCAATCCTCGGCGTGGGTAGCACCTGTGCCATCCCAGGGTCCGAGTCGCTCCCAGCCTCCACAACATTCACCCAGTGTGCCGTCAGGGAAATGTAGCGTCCCTGGCCACAAGCACTTGTCCATGTGTCAGTCGTTAAGTGGACCTTCCCAGTAACTGCGTTGGTCAGGGCACGGGTGATGTTACGGGACACATGGTGGTGTAAGGCGGGGACGGCACACCGGGAAAAGTAGTGGCGGCTGGGGACTGCGTACCGAGGGACAGCTGCTGCCATCAGGCTGCGGAAGGACTCAGTCTCCACAAGCCTAAATGGCAGCATTTCGATGGCCAGTAATTTGGAAAGGTGTGAGGTTAGTGCTATGGCCTGTGGGTGGGTGGCTGGGTATTTTCGCTTGCGCTCAAATGCCTGGGGTAACGACATTTGGACGCTGCGCTGGGACAGGGAAGTGGATGTGGTCGCTGATGGTGCTTCAGATGGTACAGGTGCAGGGCGGGAGGTATGCGGGCCTGCGCCTTCGACAGGCGATTGGCCGGCACCGAAAACAGGGGAAGAGGAGGCAGTGGTGTGGCCTGCAGACACAGATTGGCGATCCGGGCGTTCCTCCCACTTATTACGGTGCTTGGATGCCATGTGTCGGATCATGCTGGTGGTGGTGAGGTTTCTAGTGTTCATGCCTCGGCTCATTCTGGTGTGGCACAGGTTGCAAACTACAATTTTTTTGTCGTCCGCACTTTCCTTAAAAAAACGCCATACCGCGGAACACCTAGCCCTTGGCAAGGGAGATTTATGCAAGGGGGTGCTCCGTGGAACATTTGCGGGCCGGTTTGGTGCGGTCCGCCTTCTTTCTGTAGCCACACCACTGCCTCTTCCAGCCTGTTGCGGTGCTGCAGATGGCTCACCCTCAGGACTGCTGTCATCGCTCGGCTCTCCACCTTCCCAGGTGGGGTCAGTCACCTCATCGTCCACCAAGTCCTCCTCCACTTCCTCACTCTGATCATCCTCCTCATTTCTTGATCCCACCACATACTCAGTCATTGACAACTGTATATCATCCTCCTCATCAAGGTCTTGAGACAGTAATAGTGGTTGATTTGATGGCAACTGTGTCTCATCATCATCATCCACTTCCTTTTACCTTAAATGCCGTTCCCCTCTGTCATCTTCTTGTGATTGGGTACCCTCTAGAGGTTGTGAATCAGGGCACAAGATTTCATGTTCCTCTGCAAGCGTGCTTGGAGAGAGGTTCAAATTAAGGATTGGTGATGAGACGAGCTCCTCACTATATCCCAGTGTGGGATCACTTCTTTGACCAGACCCTCTATGGTGGGAGGAAGGATGATCAGGGTGAGGATTGTGTTGACCAGACTCTTGGCTACTGAGAGTGGACTTGGTGGAAGACAGGGTGGTGCTTAACCGACTGGAAGCAGTATCACCTGAAATCCAACCGACCACCTGTTCGCAGTGGTCTGACCTCGAGAGTGATGTCCTGCGACGCCCTGTAAACTGAGACATGAAGCTAGGTATGGTGGATGTCTTTCTTTCTTGTGCTCTGGCACCAGGCACAGTTTCTACACGTCCTGACCCGTGCCCTGAACTATCAGGATCACGTCCACTTCCCCGTCCCTTTTTACCCGCCTTCTTCATATTACACAGAATATGTGCTGCAAATCTGCAACTTTGCACACTAAACAGAATGTGCTGCTTATCTGCGGCTAGACACAGTGAATGGAATATGTGACTTTTATTTTTTACACTTTGCACACTAAACAGAATGTGCTGCTTATCTGCGGCTAGACACAGTGAATGGAATATGTGACTTTTATTTTTTACACTTTGCACACTAAACAGAATGTTCTGCTAATCTGCAACTTTGCACACTAAACAGAATGTGCTGCTTATATGCGGCTAGACACAGTGAATGGAATATGTGACTTTTATTTTTTACACTTTGCACACTAAACAGAATGTTCTGCTAATCTGCAACTTTGCACACTAAACAGAATGTGCTGCTTATCTGCGGCTAGGCACAGTGAATGGAATATGTGACTTTTATTTTTTACACTTTGCACACTAAACAGAATGTTCTGCTAATCTGCAACTTTGCACACTAAACAGAATGTGCTGCTTATCTGCGGCTAGACACAGTGAATGGAATATGTGACTTTTATTTTTTACACTTTGCACACTAAACAGAATGTTCTGCTAATCTGCAACTTTGCACACTAAACTGAATGTGCTGCTTATCTGCGGCTAGGCACAGTGAATGGAATATGTGACTTTTATTTTTTACACTTTGCACACTAAAAAGAATGTGCTGCTAATCTGCAACTTTGCACACTGAACAGAATGTGCTGCTAATCTGCAACTTTGCACACTAAACAGAATGTGCTGCTAATCTGCAACTTTGCACACTAAAAAGAATGTGCTGCTAATCTGCAACTTTGCACACTGAACAGAATGTGCTGCTAATCTGCAACTTTGCACACTAAACAGAATGTGCTGCTAATCTGCAACTTTGCACACTGAAAAGAATGTGCTGCTAATCTGCAACTTTGCACACTAAACAGAATGTGCTGCTAATCTGCAACTTTGCACACTAAAAAGAATGTGCTGCTAATCTCCAACTTTGCACACTAAACAGAATGTGCTGCTAATCTGAAACTTTGCACACTAAACAGAATGTGCTGCTAATCTGCGGCTAGGCACAATGAATGGAATATGTGACGTTTTTTTTTTTAAACTCTGCCCCCCAAAACAAAATATATCTGCTGCCCCCACAGCCTGTGTACACGGGCCAACACTGGCGGCGCTGCAGTCATGCATAGTACTGACTACCCGCGCCAGGGCCTATTCAGAGCAGGGCGCTCTGAATTCAGACCATAGTCTCTCTGTGCAAACATCCTTAGAGAATTATAATATAGGATATATATATATATATCAATTATACTCAGCCTGGGAGCCCCGGGTTGTGATAGGAGACAGCACACTGTAGAACTTCTCAATAAACAAATATTTCTTTTATTGTGGCATCATCTTAAACTGTAGAACTTCTCAATAAACAAATATTTCTTTTATTGTGGCATCATCTTAAAAGGTTTTAAGATGATGCCACAATAAAAGAAATATTTGTTTATTGAGAAGTTCTACAGTGTGCTGTCTCCTATCACAACCCGTGGCTCCCAGGCTGAGTATAATTGATATATTAATACCTATGGGACGTGCACCTCCACATGTACCTATTTAATCTATACATTGTTTTTTTGTTTAATGTGTGCCATTGCCTTATGTTCTCTTGTGGTATATAAATATATATATATATATATACTGTATATATATATATATATATATATATATATATATATATATATATAAATATATTTATATAGTAAAGTTCAAATGTAAAGAACTCACAGGGCTTAGAGAAAAGAGTTTTATTTTATATCATATATCAACGTTTCGACAATCTCACAGTGCAAATGACCCATAAAAATACCCCACCGCGTGTAGAACGCCGAATCGCCACTCGAATCACCGTGACGTCATGTATCACCGCACGCCAGACGTGCAATAGTGTAGTTCTAAACATAATGCATGATAAAGCTAAACAGATGTTACTAAAGTTGTGAAAAAGCAAGCGGTACAAGTTAATTTGTGGTGGAATAATAGAGAATGGCATGTCCTGACCTCATTGACAGTCATACCAACTCCTGTATTAACATTGTCCACTCGCATAGCGAATCGTGTCTGGAGTCAAGGTAGTAGCTAAACGAGGCAAGCCAAATGTCCAGTAGAACAACGGAAATTAGTTGATGCCACTATATATAGTATATATATGGTGTCAAGGAATGATGTGGCAATGGGTTGTAATAGTGACCCTCTTGCAGAGATAATGAGTCTGCCTGTAGGGTTTTATAGTGATTTGTGTATCTTGAGTAGAGTATAAATGATAGGACAAACTGGGTGTGCTGTGATGAGATATTGTGGTAAGTTTGAATCTATCCATCCTGATGCTTCAGCTTGTTGGATGAAAGTATCAATGGTCAATTTATAAGACCTGGTGGGATCACCAGGTAAGATTTTGTATGTGACAGTGTCACTAAGTTGCCATAGGATTTCTTTAAGGTAGTCATCCCTATTGAGTACCACAATTGCACCTCCCTTATCTGCTGGTGTGATCACTATTTGTTCATCTTGAGCGAGACTGGACAAAGCTTCACGTTCGGCTTTAGAAAAATTTTGAAATTGTGATTTCTTTTGGATAAGTTTAGAGTCTGCAACTAGGCTTCGGGTGAAGGCACGAATAACAGGATTGACATTAGGTGGATCAAATTTAGTTCTGGGTTTCAGAGTAGTGTAAGTAGCATTAGGTTTATCCTTATAATAATCAGCTAAATTAAGCATTCTCTGAAACCTGTAGCAGTCAACTTCAAAAGAAAAAGAGTCGAACTGAGTGGTGGGAACAAAGGATAGTCCTCTATTAAGTACCTGGGTTTATATTGTTGTGAGGGGTCTGCAGCTGAGGTTGTAGATGGTATCTTTGGAATTTTGGGTGGTTTTCCTGTTTTTCTTGTGCTGTCCACCACACCTTGTATGAGGCCTTTTGTAGTGCCTCCTTTGTTGTTGGCCCTGGTGAGGACCCCTGCTGCAGTAATAGTAGTACATTGTACCACTGTCCCTGATTTTAAGTTGAGGGGAAGGGTCTCTCTCTGGAAAGAGGATATGGTGTTCTCAATACCAATAGCCCAAAAGAAAAGAGGGTGAAGCCAAAAACACAAATGCAGAATTAAAATAACTTATTGTACACTACAATGGTGCAGAGTTCGAGGGTTGTGGAGGGATAATGAGTAATGTAGTGGATTCTGAGTCAGATTGTGAGGAGTTCCCTGAGCTATTATCAATGGTGGAGAGTTGTGTCCGTTGTTTGGGTGCTGTAGTTCTGCGTCTAGATTGGTATGGGGTTAAGGTTTGTAACCAGCGGTATATGCGTTTTTCTGTATAATCCTCTTGTACCTTTTTAAGTTTGGTATTTTTGAAGGCAATTAGTTCTTGTTTGTAGCTGGCTATGGCAGAATCCAACTTCCCATACCAATCAGAGCTTGCGTCTGCAATTAATGTGGGTTTTTGAGAATTTTCTAAGATGTCAAGATCAAATTTAACTTGTTGGAAAATTCGACCTACTTCCTCTACTACTAAGACAATCAGGTCAAAAGAACATTTATTTAATACAACACACCATCAGAGGCAGAAGTCTGGGTTGTTGCGGCCGATGGTAGGTGTATTATTAATTCTAAAACCATGTGGAATTTGCCCTGCTCTGTGATAATCAGAGATAAACCGTGAAGGTACAAATCAACCTCTCTTTTTTTGAGTTTAATTAGTTGTTGAAAAAGATCAAGGGGTGTCTCACCTTTACTCTCAGATGCAGCAGCAGGTGTAGATAAGATGCTCTGGATGTCTTCTGTTGAAACCTGGACTCTGTTGTCAGCAGCGCTAGCTAATTCAGCAACATTAGTTATTCATCCATAACAGACTTCTGCGAAAAGGTAGGGTTCACGAGGGTCAACAAGGGGTTAAAGGTTGAGTTATATTCCAAAGTGGTGGGTGCTTTCCACGGGGATAAGCCAGTCCCTATAGTAATCTATAGTCTTGAGTCGAAGCACTCGCGTTCTATGAGTGGGAGCCTGGGTGCATTTACTGAGGCTGAAAGATGCAGTAAAGTTCGAATGTAAAGCACTCATAGGGCGTAGAGAAAAGAGTTTTATTTTATATCATATATCAACCTTTCGGCCAGACACAGCTGGCTTCCTCAGGACAATCTCACAGTGCAAATGACCCATAGAAATACCCCACTGCGTGTAGGACACCAAATCAGTGCTTGAATCACTGTGACGTCATATATCCTAGCATGCCGTACGTGTGATAGAGAAAACAAGTGTAGTTCTAAACGGAAGTCAGTGGATGCCTATAAGTTGCTAGTTCCATGATCAGAATAAACCTATTGAATGCCGGTATCTCCCTATAAGCCTGGTTTTTACATGTTCCAACCAAATGGCAGTGGACATTCTTGATGTACACGACATGACAGACTCACTCTATGTAGTATCTCGTGCTATGGTTCTGCATCTAACAGCTTATCTTTATATCTTACTTTCAATTTTCCAGGTCACAACTTTACATTCATCTGAGACTTCATTAACCCATTAGTAGCCATATTAACTACTAATGACTGATATAATTGAACCCAGCATATCTGATTTACTCCTTTGCAATGTATTCTCTTATTAACTAGATGTAGACACAATGTTGCATATATCGTATACTATATATAGCGGCATCAACTGACTTCCGTTGTCCTACTGGCCACTTGGCTTGCCTCATTCAGCTACTACCTTGGCTCTAGAGACACTTCGCAATGCGAGTGTGCTCTGAAGCCACATCAGCTTAAGAACCAGGCAGAGCGGACTGTGTTAATACGGGAGTTGGTATGATTGTCAATGAGGTCAGGACACGCCATTCTCTATTATTCCACCACAAATTAACTTGTACCGCTTGCTTTTTCACAACTTTAGTAACATCTGTTTAGCTTTATCATGCATTATGTTTAGAACTACACTTGTTTTCTATATCGCACGTATGGCATGCTAGGATACATGACATCACAGCGATTCGAGCTCCAATTCGGTGTCCTACATGAGGTGGGGTATTTCTATGGGTCATTGCACTGTGAGATTGTCCTGAGGAAGTCCAGCTGCATCTGGCCGAAACGTTGATATAGGATATAAAATAAAACTCTTTTCTCTAAGCGCTGTGAGTGCTTTACATTCGAACTTTACTGCATCTTTCAGCCTCAGTAAGTGCACCCAGGCTCCCACTCATAGAATGCTAGTGCTTCCACTCAAGACTATATATATATATATATATATATATATATATATATATATATATATATAGATAGATAGATATATAGATATATATATGATTTTCCAATAGACATTCCCATGCACAAAGACAAAACGGGAACAATTAAGCACCAGAGGGAACACATACATATTCCTGTAATTCCCTTTCATTTAAAGGGATAGTGATACTTCGTTTTAACTTTATTTTATTTTGTAGGCATTTAAA
Source organism: Rhinophrynus dorsalis (assembly GCA_037306005.1). Lineage (NCBI taxonomy): Eukaryota > Metazoa > Chordata > Amphibia > Anura > Rhinophrynidae > Rhinophrynus > Rhinophrynus dorsalis. The sequence continues at coordinate 17,095,765 of CM074722.1, forward strand.
AAACATGAAGAATGATATAAGTCTTATCTCTCAAACCTTTATGGTTTATGAGATATTCACAAGCAAAGTTTCCCCTCCCGCCCCTTTTACCTAGTGTAAGCCATCTCTTCTCAGATGTGGAATGCAGTCCATAGACCAGACAGATAACAGAAGGGGACAATCTTCTTCCTATGAGAACAATGAAAGCCCTGTGCCCCTTGACAAGTTTTTCAGGTTTTTCCCTTATCTTAATTGAAGATTGTCCCTCTCTGCAGTCTACCTGGGCACCTCCCTTCTGCTCTGGCTGAGCAGTGTTACATCAGTAAAAGGGGCAGGAGGGGGATACTTTATCATTGAATTACTCTTGAACTACAACTCTGACAGAATTGAAATAACACTCTCCAAAGTCCAAATACTATGATGATTAATTAGAGCTGCTTTTATTATGAAACATTACTATCCCTTTAAATATGGATTTTAACCAACTGAAAGCTAGTCAAGTCTCCAATGCATTGCACAGCAATGTGCTGAGGACCTTTTTAGCTTTCAAAAGTTTAAAAGACCGATTTAAGTCAATGGGTATTTTTCTTTGTTTGCCGATATTTAAGCTGCTTTGTCTCAGAATTTCTCTGTTCATCTTTGTTCTTGTGGCCCTTTCGTGTATCAGAGGAGTGAGCAGACCATTGCACTGCAGTGTGTTACATAGCCCTCTGACAGTCAAAGGGTTAAAAACAGAAAATGTGTTACTAATTCCTAGATTTGAATTCCCTGGATATCACAGGGATGGTAAAAGGTCAGCTGAGGATGATGGGATCTTTAATGCAACATGATGGAGAGCCGAGGGTTGGCCAACTACGTTCACGCATCTGTTGAACTGAAAGTGTGGGTTTGCCTGGATCTTGTACCTAAGAAATGTATAATAAAATCTCTATGTTATATGTTCTCAATTCAATGAACTTTTGATACTGCAGCCAAGATATCTCCAGTTGAGAAAGTCCAGATTATCATGAGGACGGTGTTGTAAAAAATATATAATGTTTTCATAATTTGGCTAAGCAGACTATTCGTAATATAAATCACGTACAGAAAAAGGAATCAGCCAAAGGCCAGGGAGCCAGAAGATACAACGATAAACTCATAGTTCATGTCATGTTAGCAGCTAAACAACTCTGCATACTACTGTACATTAAACAACGGTTAATAAGTTATGTTCTTGGTATTGCAATAAATAAGGACGTTTTCAGCAATGCTACATATTGAAATATAAATTTATGACGTTTGTTTTTTTTACTTGTAGTAGAGGTGCTGGGTGAAAAGTATGTTGAGAAAATGTATGAATCTTTATTTTTTTTAAAGAATTTATTGAATAATCTCAAGATACAATACAAATGCGGGGATTAGGAAGCACATATAACATTGTCTGCAATTAGTAGGAATCATATAGTATTATGCAGGAGAAAAACATGGAAGAGTTATGGCATACAGAAGTCAAAAAGTATGTTACTGAAATAGGCAAACGTGTAAGATGTGTAAGAGGAAAGATATTGTGTACGGAGTAACAAGGAGGGGGGGGAGAGGGAAAGAGAAAAGAGAAAAAAAAGGGAGAGTCTTCAAATTCTCCATGAGAGCTTTTATACTGTATTGTATATTGTATATTGTATATTGTATTGCATATTTTATTTATATAGAGCCAACCAGTGTACTTGGCACTTTACAGTTTACAATTGATATAGAAGGGGTACAATACGTGCAGTGATTAAGTGCTTAAAGGGATAGTAACCTTAAACAAAAGTATATGCAAATTTATAGGTACAATTAAAACTTACTTACTGCCCTCATTACCATCTTCCAAACCGTCATGTTTAAGAAATGTAATAAAATAAAGGTTTTCGCTCCCTCCCACTTCTCATGCATCCACTGTATAGCAGATGTCATGAGTTCCTGCTTCTGGGACCAGAAGGCGGCTCTTCAGGAGTGCTGTCATCGAGATACATAACTATAATTATTTCATCGATATGGTCTACAACGTGTGCCTGGCTTGCAAGCACACGTTGTAGACCATTCCGATGAAGTAATTATTGTTAGATATCTAGATGACATCGCTCCTGAAGAGCCGCCTTAAGTCAGTCGACCAGATTCTGCCTCTGACAGCTTTACAGCTTGTCATGCAGAAAGGGGAGGGAACGGAGACCTTTATTTTATTATATCTCTCAAACCATAATGGTTTGAGAGATGGGAATGAGGGCAGTAAGTATGTTTTATTTGTACCTATAAATTCGCCTGTACTTTTGTTTCGAGGTTACTATCCCTACATAAAGACAATCTTAAGGGGAACAACAGGTGAGTATACATGAGGGTGAAAGGTCTTAAGCTTACAATCTAAGCTTTATAAGAATGTCGAGCCCAGGGGTCAACCGTCCCACCAACGTCCCCTGCCTGAGAACCCCCCCATGCGAGGAGCTAAAACCCAATATACAAATGGAGTAGGTCTGCCGCCAGCTGGGCAGCGACCCCCAGCCCACAGGGTCTAGTTCATAGTGAAACCTCGCCCAACCCTAGGGCCAGTCCTCTTTGTTTCAGATCAGGGAATCTATATATGAAATCCATGTCCTCAAAGATGGGGAGATGATGTATGAGTTGTATGGGGAGTGTGAGTGAAGTGTCTCCATTTGGTGGAGTGAATGAGTTCTTGTAATCCATTCAGAATTGGGTGGAGGAGAGTCAGAACCCCAGTGAAGGGGAATGAGCGCTTTAGAAGCATTATGAAGGGATTGTATACAAATCCATTTTTTAGCCGGGGGTTTAGTTGCTCGGTCAAGAAAGTAAAAGAAAAGTCAGACAAGGGGGTCTACCGATAAGGAGACATGAAAAGCCGTGTTGTTATAGTTAAAGCGGAACTACCACCCGACAAAATCTTTAGCTTCACTAAGTCCCCATCTGGCGCTAGTCGCCAGAAAAATTACCTTATTAAATAGATTTCTGCTCTCTTCTATGGCTGACAGTAGCACAGAGCGCAGACATCTTGCTATTGTGACAACAGTTTGTTTTCCAGTTTTTTATAATAACCTGCCGAGAGGCCATCCGGACCCGGACTCTTACCATTGGGAAGCGTCCGAATCACCCTCCTAACTTCGTCTTCTGAGATAGGTGTTTCGAGGGACTCCCTATCTTCAGAAGGGAGACGAGGAAGGTGGGCGTCACGTAGGTAAGTAAGCAATTTGGAATTGTAATCTGAGGGAGGGGTAGGAGCAGAGGGACGTATGTTATATAAAGACGAATAGAATGTGCGAAAAGTCTCCGCGATGGAGGATTTATCATGTACTAGTGAGGTGGTACTGGTACGGAGAGAAGGGATATAATGAGTAGCATGTTTGTGGCGGAGTTGACGTGCGAGAAGAGATCCCACCTTGTTGCCATGTTCATAGAAGGTGCATTTAGCCTTAAAGAACAATTGTTCTATACGGAAGGAGAACAAAGAAGAGAGTTGGGTCCTACTTTGCGTAAGACGGAGAAGATCACGAGGATCTCCCGAAGATTTTTTCTTGGATTCTAAGTCAGCAATATCAGAGAGTAGACTCTGAATTCGTGCCGTGCGTTGTTTCTTACGAGTCGCCGCTAGTTTTATGAATTCTCCCCGTAATACACATTTATGTGCTGCCCAGATAGACAGAGAAGTGACTTCATCAACATTTTCATTAGAGTAATTCTCCAGCACTCTTTCGATACTTTCTACAGCGGAACGTTGTGAAAGGAGGGATTCATCTAGTCGCCAAATCGGTGGTGCCAAGGCGCCAGTCATGAGTTTAAGATCCAAGCGAACAGGAGCGTGATCTGACCATGTTATGTTATCAATAGCCGCCGAAACAATAAGATCTAAATGTGAATGAGGCATAAAGAAATAGTCGATACGTGAGTACGAATCATGCGGGTGAGAATAGAAAGTATAATCTTTCCTATCTGGATGGCAGAGACGCCATGTGTCTATGAGCCTGTGGTTCCACATCGAGGAAGAAATAGACTTGAGAAGGGGGATTGTGTAGCAGGACCTGCCTTTGGAGCAATCTAGCGTGGGTTGCAAAGGTACGTTAAGGTCTCCTCCCAGAATCAAGATTCCGTCTTGGAAAACATCAAGTTTATCCAATACTGTGGAAAAGAAGGCATCCTGATTCACATTAGGTGCATAAAAACAAGCAAAGGTGTATAGTTGAGAATCAATAGTACCCTTAATAAAGAGAAAGCGGCCATCTGGGTCACGGTGGATAGAAGACATGATAAAGGGTAACCGTCTGTGAATCAAAATGGCTACTCCCGATTTTTTCTGAGAGGAGGAACTTAGGAAGGCTTGGGAGTAGAATCGATTAGTCAGAGACATTTCTTTGGCTCGAGTAAAGTGTGTTTCCTGGACAAATACAATATCACCTTGTAAGCGGTGAAAATCATGTAGGGCCTTAGAACGTTTGGCAGGAGAGTTCGACCCCTTCACATTATAAGAGAGGAGAGACAGACAGGATTTAGTCATACCTGATAGGCCAGAAGTGGGTGGAGACATATCCGGGTATTAACGTTAGAGTGATATGGGAGAAGCCAGAGGAGAATCCCAGACCCATTGGGGAGGAGAGAGAAAGAAAAAAAAAAAAAAAAAAAGGAGTGGGAAAGAAAGTGAAAGAAGAGATAGGGGGCACGAAATCCCTACAAGAGGAAAATAGGGAAAGGAGAGAAATCGGAGACGTAGGCTCACGTTGGGGGGGAGGGGAGAAAACATCTTCCACCACCCCAACGATCGGGAAAGAGTGAGCCCAAGTAGGACGAGGAAGAGAAGGAAAGAACCACAAAAAAGAGGGTCCAAGGGCGGACCTTTAGGTAACTGCAAAGTCTGAGTGAACATAGAATGCAGTGACTAACATAATGAGTCTGCAGGATCATAGTAAGTAACAAACAACCCTACTGTATGATATAACACTCAATTGTGTGAGTAACTTGGGGGAGCTCCCCTAGTAATAGGCATAATAAAAAAAAAAAAAAAAAACACATACAACTACCTGATATGCCTTGCACTGTGAGTATAATTCAGTGTAGTCAAACGTACAAAGTCAAACAACTACAGAATGTTCAAATACATCACAATGTCTAGTGTGGAGGGGAGGGGTAACCCACGGATCCTGATAAGGAACCCACATCTGATGGGTTATACAATCAATATCGTAAAACAGAACACCGTGGGGTACTCCCCCCCTAGTACAATAAAGTAATAAAACCCAGGCCATAGGGGCAGCAATGTCAAGAAGCAAACAGAAACTGTATTATACTATAATATGCGGGGGCATAAAGTAAAGGGAGAGGTGGGCACGGTGACTAAACCCTTAGATTACATGATCTATCTTGAGTTCGCCCATGCTAACCGGGGGATACCATCTAAAGCCCCTAGGGGGTAAGGTATACAACATTGTCTAGTGTGGAGGGAATAGAGTTAGGTGTTAGGCCCTAAAAATAGGGGCAGGTGGGAAGGCGATTAACCCCTCTCCACTAGACTTTCAGTGACTAGTCATCGAGCCCACTCTCACATAACAAATAGCTAAACATTTGTAATAAAACATACAAACAGGAATTATAGGTCTAGGGCCATAAGTGGCTCATACAAACCAGTTCTAGGCTAGCTAGAAGAGTCAGTGCCCTAATAAGAGTTTCGAACCTGCGGGGAGCAGGAGGGTAGGTATTGAGGAGAACCGTTCACCTGGGCATCACCCCACTGCTACTGGTGCCACATCTTGCAAGGAGGATAGAGGTAATGCTTTAGCTGCCTTTCGCTTCTTCGGAGCTGGTTTCCACGGAGATGATGGAGGAACACAAACCATATCTACCGGTGCTGGAGACAGTTCATTCACCGTGGAATCCGGGAGTTGTATGTTGACGGATGATAGAAAGGTCTTGACGTCTCCTCAGTAGCGTAGAACATGTGTAGTGTCATCCATTAGAACCAAAATGGACATAGGAAATCCCCATCTGTACTTAATCTGACGTGCCTTGAGCACAGAGGTGATGGGTTTCAGAGATCTTCTCCACAGGATCGTAGCAGGAGAAAGATCCTGGAATACAGTAATGTTATGTCCTTCAAAGGGAATAAACGGAGGGCCTCTGGCTGCCTTGTAAATCAAATCACGATCCGGGTAGGCCTGGAACCGGAGAATGATGTCTCTGGGAGAGTCCGATTGGGGACCTTTCGGGCGCAAGGCCCTATGGGCCCGATCAATGCGAAATATGTAATCCGGGGGAGATTTAGACAAAAATGCAAAGAAGCGCTGGAGAAAATCAGGTAATAGGGCCTGATCAACTGCTTCACTCACGCCTCTGATACGTAGGTTGTTCCTTCTACTGCGGTTCTCCAGGTCGTCAACTTTTGCCACAAGTTCATCATGTTTGTTGCACATCATTGTAAATGATGAAGAGGTATGCGTAGCGTTAAGAGAAAGTTGAGAAACTGTCTCCTCCAGTGATTCGACTCTCCTGCCAATATGCGCGACCTCTCGCTTGAGTTCCACCAGTTCTTCCCGCAAAAAGGCCTTCATGTCGGTAAGCAGGTTAGATATGTCCGTTTTCGTAGACAATGTGTCTGAGTCCGGAGGAGGCGGCGAGATGGTAGGAGTATTTGTAGCTATAGGCGTCATGGGGTGTTCAGCCGTCACCAGACCATCCGCCATCTTGGATCCTCTCAGCCCTTGCGTCTTTTTGTTCGAGAAAAAAGTTGGTAAGGACGCCGTTTTCTTAAAAGGGTGACCCCGTACCATATTCCGGGTGAGTCTCCCCACCTATGTTGTCTGTGTTGAGCCAGAAGAAGGGTTGTAGCGGTAGATAAACGAGTAAAGGCGATCCTGCAGACAGGAGCTCTAGGTTTATGCGACCATCCGAGTCAACAGCCAAACCACGCCCCTCAGTTTGTTACTTTTTAATGTACGGTGGGTGTGAGGTATGGAGAGCTAAGGTTTTATGTGTTATGCATATACATGATAAGTAAACCTGTTAAATTACCAGTGAGTGCAGATAAAGAAAAGATGATACATTTTAAAACAGAACTTTGGGGTATGCCGGAAGGTAGCTGAACAGGAGAGTAGAGGATTTGGATACAGAGACAATGAAGATTTACAGGGATAGATAAGAAGAACTCTAGTAAATAGTATTAAACTGAAACCCTTATGAGTGGATTGTGTTAAAGGGATAGTAATGTTTCATAATAAAATCAGCTCTAATTAATCATCATAGTATTTGGACTTTGGAGAGTGTTATTTCAATTCTGTCAGAGTTGTAGTACAAGAGTAATTGAATGATAAACTATCCCCCTCCCTCCCCTTTTACTGATGTAACACTGCTCAGCCAGATCAGAAGGGAGGTGCCCAGGTAGACTGCAGAGAGGGACAATCTTCAATTAAGATAAGGGAAAAACCTGAAAAACCTGTCAAGGGGGGCAGGGCTTTCATTGTTCTCATTGGAAGAAGATTGTCCTCTGCTGTTATCTGTCTGGTCTATGGACTGGATTCCACATCTGAGAAGAGATGGTTTACACTAGGTAAAAGGGGCAGGAGGGAAACTTTGCTTGTGAATATCTCTCAAACCATAAAGGTTTGAGAGATAAGACTGATATTGTTCTTCATGTTTTTTTTAATGCCTACCAAATAAAATAAAGATAAAAGGAAATATTACTATCCCTTTAAGTAAGAGGGGATGATCCAGTATAGCCAACACAACAGAGGGATCAAGTGGAAAGAGAAGAGAGGAGAAGACTTTGTATCTAGCATTTTAAGGTCTTTAGTAACTCTGCTGAGTGCACTTTCGGTTTCATGGGCTATGTGAAAGCCAGATTGCTTAGGGTCTAATGAAATGTTGGAATTCTGGAAGGAACACATTACAAGAGGAGATAAATGTTTCAATTTTTCCATTATTTAGAGGCAGACAGAAAGAGAGAGGTATACTAATAGTTAGAAAGCATAGAGGCATCTAGACTAGGTGTCTTGAGAATAGGTTTGATGATGGCATGCTTAAATGGAAAAGGAAATGTGCCAGAATTGATAGAAGAGTTGGACAGGTATGTTAGTGCAGGAATAAACAATATAATATAACTATGAGCAGCACCACTCCTCCAACAGTGAAAGAGTCAATATGTGAAGCTGAAATGCCAATAGAAGTTATAACACTCACCATCAGTATTCATTTCCACGGTGCAAGCAAAGGAATCCCAATCCTCAAAAGGCCACAAATGTAGAATAGATAATGCCGCACAAAAATGTGGATGAATAGTCTAACGCGTTTTGCACAAGGTGCTTAATCATAGACATAGAGGTCTATGATTAAGCACCTTGTGCGAAACGCGTTATACTATTAGTCTTGATGTGATGTCTGTTTTTTTCCACTGAATAAAAACTGGTTTTAATTCATCCACATTTTTCTGTGGCATTATCTATTCTACATTTGTGTTAGTGCAGGAATCAAGGTTGAGGAGAGATGGCAGCGGACATGTGGGTTCACATGTAGTTGAGAGCAAGGAGAGAAGAAATTGTGACATCTTCTCCCATGGGAGGGAAGACGTTAAGGTCAGGGGGAATATAAGACATTTGGAGGGAATATGCTGTCTAAGTCAACTTTGCTATTAAAGTAGACAGCAAAATTTGAATAGAGATTGGGTGTATTTTTTATGTGGAACATTTCAGAAAGTGAAATACGACTGCTATGACATGAAAATGAAATCTGTAGTAAAGAAAATCAGCTCAGCAAGAGTGTGTGATACCCTCCATAACAGCTCAGAGGTGCAGGAATGAAGACAATGTTTAGAGCACTGAGCCAAGGCTTGAGGTTATGTGTCAGAGTACAAAGTGGTCAAGGCACCTGGAATGGACAGTTATAGCTGAAGCTGTTGGCCAGATGGTCACAGTATGGTCATAAAAAAAAAATCATTTTTGATCAAGACTTTGAAACTTTCACGATCTAGGGATTTATAAAAAGAGGAGGCTGCAGATGGGATATTGGAGAGGAAAAATGTAATAAGATGGTAGTCTGAGAGAGGATTAGGCGAGACAGAGAATTCTCAAAGTAAACCTTTTTTTAAAGGGATAGTAATACTTGCAAATTACTAATCCCCATATTGTAGCTTTGTTAAAAAGAACTTTGAGCGCTATAATCTCTCAAACCATAAGGGTCTGAGAGATAACACTGGGGGCAATAAGTTTCTTTTTAACAAAGCTGCAATTTGGGGATTAGTAATTTGCAAGTATTACTATCCCTTTAAGGGCTGAGTCTAAAAAGGGACCATCCTTATGAATTCTGGAGGAAATACAATGGGGAAGACCATAAGAGGAGGTGCAGATCTAAAATCAGAAGTCCAAGTTGGAGTAGAATCTCCATATTTAGTAGGGATTAGAGCTGAATATTAAAGAATACTGTTATGTTTTCAAAAATGCTGTTATGCTTCTGAGTATTCTAGTGTAAAAGTTTTGGTAAAACTAGCTTCAAATTCAAAGTAAAAGTTGTGAGTCCTACAGCAACATATACCTTGAAAAATGCGTTAGCATGTAGAGAGCATTTGTCCTTTGCCCACAACACTAACTTACTGCTTAAAGGGATAGTAATACTTCGTTTTAACTTTATTTTATTTTCTAGGCATTAAAAAAACATGAAGAATGATATAAGTCTTATCTCTCAAACCTTTATGGTTTAAGAGATATTCACAAACTAAGTTTCCCCCCCCTGTTCAACCAGAGCAGAAGGGAGGTGCCCAGATAGACTGCAGAGAGGGACAATCTTCAATTAAGATAAGGGAAAACCCTGAAAAACTCATCAAGGGGGCAGGGCTTACATTGTTCTCATAGGAAGACGATTGTCCCCTTCTGTTATCTGTCTGGTCTATGGACTGCATTCCACATCTGAGAAGAGATGGCTTACACTAGGTGAAAGGGGCGGGAGGGGAAACTTTGCTTGTGAATATCTCTCAAACCATAAAGGTTTGAGAGATAAGACTTATATAATGCCTACAAAATAAAATAAAGTTAAAACGAAGTATTACTATCCCTTTAAGTGACACTGACACATATTTATGATGATGTCAAGTGATTAGAAAAATAAAAAAAAAGTGCAACCTACAATGTGGCTGATGTGTATGGTAGTGGTGGTGGGGGACTAGTGTGCTGTGATTGGTGGGACCTTCAGAAACTGCATCCACCCCGGGAGGACAGGGATCATCATCATTTATTACACATGCTGCAACAACAATTGCTGCAGTCAGTTTTTAACTACCACTTTATTCCCACATCCCTGCACTTCCTCCACCTTTCCCCCTCCCCCTGCCCCTTGTGCATTTGCTAGACATTGTTCAACAACTGTGTTGACTCCCTAAACTAAGCTTCAATTCCCATTTATTCGGCTGTCTTCTGTAGCTCCAAAACGTGCTGCTCTCTCCTCTTGCAAACACAGAATGGCTGCTGTGAGACCTGACACCCTTGTATATGGCTGTACACAGAATGGCTGCTGTGAGAGCCTGACACCCTTGTATATAGCTGTACACAGAATGGCTGCTGTGAGAGCCTGACACCCTTGTATATGGCTGTACACAGAATGGCTGCTGTGAGAGCCTGACACCCTTGTATATGACTGTACACAGAATGGCTGCTGTGAGACCTGACACCCTTTTATATGGCTGTACACAGAATGGCTGCCGTGAGAGTCTGACACCCTTGTATATGGCTGTACACAGAATGGCTGCTGTGAGACCTGACACCCTTGTATATGGCTGTACACAGAATGGCTGCTGTGAGAGCCTGACACCCTTGTATATGGTTGTACACAGAATGGCTGCTGTGAGACCTGACACCCTTGTATATGGCTGTACACAGAATGGCTGCTGTGAGAGCCTGACACCCTTGTATATGGCTGTACACAGAATGGCTGCTGTGAGAGCCTGACACCCTTGTATATGGCTGTACACAGAATGGCTGCTGTGAGAGTCTGACACCCTTGTATATGGCTGTACACAGAATGGCTGCTGTGAGAGCCTGACACCCTTGTATATGGCTGTACACAGAATGGCTGCTGTGAGAGCCTGACACCCTTGTATATGGCTGTACACAGAATGGCTGCTGTGAGAGCCTGACACCCTTGTATATGACTGTACACAGAATGGCTGCTGTGAGACCTGACACCCTTTTATATGGCTGTACACAGAATGGCTGCTGTGAGAGTCTGACACCCTTGTATATGGCTGTACACAGAATGGCTGCTGTGAGACCTGACACCCTTGTATATGGCTGTACACAGAATGGCTGCTGTGAGAGCCTGACACCCTTGTATATGGCTGTACACAGAATGACTGCTGTGAGAGCCTGACACCCTTGTATATGGCTGTACACAGAATGGCTGCTGTGAGAGTCTGACACCCTTGTATATGGCTGTACACAGAATGGCTGCTGTGAGACCTGACACCCTTGTATATGGCTGTACACAGAATGGCTGCTGTGAGAGTCTGACACCCTTGTATATGGCTGTACACAGAATGGCTGCTGTGAGAGTCTGACACCCTTGTATATGGCTGTACACAGAATGCCTGCTGTGAGAGCCTGACACCCTTGTATATGGCTGTACACAGAATGGCTGCTGTGAGAGCCTGACACCCTTGTATATGGCTGTACACAGAATGGCTGCTGTGAGAGCCTGACACCCTTGTATATGGCTGTACACAGAATGGCTGCTGTGAGAGCCTGACACCCTTGTTTATGGCTGTACACAGAATGGCTGCTGTGAGAGCCTGACACCCTTGTATATGGCTGTACACAGAATGGCTGCTGTGAGACCTGACACCCTTGTATATGGCTGCTGTGAGAGCCTGACACCTTGTATATGGCTGTACACAGAATGGCTGCTGTGAGAGCCTGACACCCTTGTATATGGCTGTACACAGAATGGCTGCTGTGAGAGCCTGACACCCTTGTATATGGCTGTACACAGAATGGCTGCTGTGAGAGCCTGACACCCTTGTTTATGGCTGTACACAGAATGGCTGCTGTGAGAGCCTGACACCCTTGTATATGGCTGTACACAGAATGGCTGCTGTGAGACCTGACACCCTTGTATATGGCTGCTGTGAGAGCCTGACACCCTTGTATATGGCTGTACACAGAATGGCTGCTGTGAGAGCCTGACACCTTGTATATGGCTGTACACAGAATGGATTCTGTGAGAGTCTGACACCCTTGTATATGGCTGTACACAGAATGGCTGCTGTGAGAGACTGACTCCCTTGTATATGGCTGTACACAGAATGGCTGCTGTGAGACCTGACACCCTTGTATATGGCTGTACACAGAATGGCTGCTGTGAGAGTCTGACACCCTTGTATATGGCTGTACACAGAATGGCTGCTGTGAGACCTGACACCCTTGCATATGGCTGTACACAGAATGGCTGCTGTGAGAGTCTGACACCCTTGTATATGGCTGTACACAGAATGCCTGCTGTGAGAGCCTGACACCCTTTTATATGGCTGTACACAGAATGGCTGCTGTGAGACCTGACACCCTTGTATATGGCTGTACACAGAATGGCTGCTGTGAGAGCCTGACACCCTTGTATATGGCTGTACACAGAATGGCTGCTGTGCGAGCCTGACACCCTTGTATATGGCTGTAGAAAAGAAAGAAAACTGCAATGTGGTGGGGAGAAATTCAGTCTTCCCACTGATTTCAATGCAATGAGCTAGGCAAAAAAATGCAGGAAAATGGCACCTTTTGCAGGAAATTTTTCTCCAAGTAGAAAATGCCATTTTTGCCAATTTTGTTTTGAGGTGAACGTTTTTGCCCATCCCTACTCTTTATAACAGCTTGGTGAATCTCCCCCATTGTGTTTGTAGGACAATGTGAATGAGAGGGGCAAATGGAATTTCACCCTACTTATCGCTAGAACTACATTTGCAACGCTAAGCTTATTGACCTGTAGATGTGATGGGATCATTATTCATAAGTAAAACTTCATCCTTCTAAGCTCTACATTTGTTAAAATGCACAAGACCGTACTTGACCTTGCATCCGTTTTGCTCATTTCAGGATAAAATAAACAATATATTTGCCCTCTAGCTTGGAAAAATGTGAGCAGATTGCTTGCAAATTCTTGCATTTTAACTCTTTTTTTTTCAGGCTCATGAAAGAAATATGAAAAAGTTAGAATTTGCATGTGAAACCTGTGGGCCTTTCAGGCATTTTGAGACAGTCAGTATGTAGGAAACCTCAGTATTTACTAGGAACATATTACCTGCTGCCGTCTTTTAACAAGGCTTTATGAATATTGTGCATACTTTTATATACTCCAGATGGTACTCATTGGTGAGGTAAAGCGTGTCTGATATTGAGGAAACTAGTCAGATTTGTGGGAGAAATACAAATAATTTAGGATAATGAGAATATGGCAACCAGCTGAAGTCAGGGTCTTCTTTATACAAATCTGCAAGTGGAGATAAATTGATGTTATAAAGGTTACACAGGAATACAAAGTGTCCTATTTAACCCCTTAAGGACCAGCGGTTCCGGGTGTGTTGTCCTTTAAAGGGATAGTAATACTTCATTTTGACTTTATTTTATTTTGTAGGCATTAAAAAAACATGAAGAACGATATAAGTCTTATCGCTCAAACCTTTATGGTTTAAGAGATATTCACAAGCAAAGTATCCCCCCCCCCCCGTTCAGCCACATCAGAAGGAAGGTGCCCAGGTAGACTGCAGAGAGGGACAATCTTCAATTAAGATAAAGGAAAAACCTGAAAAACTTGTCAAGGGGGGCAGGGCTTTCATTGTTCTCATAGGAAGAAGATTGTCCCCTGCTGTTATCTGTCTGGTCTATGGACTGGATTCCACATCTGAGAAGAGATGGCTTACACTAGGTAAAAGGGGCGGGAGGGGAACTTTGCTTGTGAATATCTCATAAACCATAAAGGTTTGAGAGATAAGACTTATATCATTCTTCATGTTTTTTTAATGCCTACAAAATAAAATAAAGTTAAAATGAAGTGTTACTATCCCTTTAAGGACCAGATAGAAAAGTTTGATGTGCCGGCCCATGTGACTGATCACGTGTGCCGGCACGCCGAACGGGGGACTGAAAGAGATGGCTCCTGTCTTGGAGCGATCAATTTCAGTCCCCGCTATTACTCACAGCATCCTGCAGGAGCGCTGTGAGTAAAAAGTACATGACATGCTAGGACCGTCACTGGTCCATAAGTGCCGGACAGCCGTGATGGTCCTGGTACATCAGTGGACATGAAGGGGTTAAACATAGAAATATAGAATCTGACAGCAGATAAGAACCATTCGGCCCATCTAGTCTGCCCAATTTTCCTACTGTAAAAACCTCAAATCTTATTTGGTCCTTCATCTTGTCTTATGTTCAGTACAGCCTTATGCCTATGTCATGCATATTTACATTCCCTCGCTGTATAAATCTCTACCACTTCTGCTGGTAGACTATTCCACTTATCTACTACCCACTCAGTGAAATAAAACTTTCATACATTACATCTAACAAATTGAAGCTTTTGTCTGGGTGTTTGTGCAATTTGCGGTTCATTTACTGTTAAACTTTAATATTTATGCCTGAAGTGAATTAGTTAATTTCATGTAACCAAAAGCGTCATGTAGCTTATTGTTCTCCATGTTCTAGTTCTTGATAGAAAAGAGTTGATTTCCTAGGCTTCAATTCATAGATTAGTTTGAAAAAGTACTCAAAGGGCCCTATATTTCACGTACCAGTTTTAATCGCCCTGCTGAGCGTGAGCCTTAATTTCCCAAGTATGAAAAATTTGTTTCAAACGTTAGAAAACATCAAAGTTTATCTAAAACATTAAAGTGATAGTAATATTTAATTATTACTAATCCCTATATTAAAGTCCTATTAAAAATAAATGTATTGCCCCCAGTGTCATCTCTCAAACCTTTATGGTTTATGGTTTATGCCCTTAGATGTGGCTAGCTCAGTAACCAAGTGCTTTTTCTGGACCTTAAAATTAGTTTCTACACTCCCATTGGCTTGGACTGTGGTGTTACACAGGGAACGGAACGTGTCATTGAGTAACCTCATCACCCAGCCAATCAGCATCTAGCTGTAGGGGTCACGGTTACATGTAATGTCACCAGTTGTCCAATGATTGGCATTAATGGCACTGTTGGACCTCTGACATCAAGATAAATGTGATAATTGTTATGAATGTGGTGTAAGAATCTGAGTAAGAATGCGAATGAAAAAAATGAGTGAATGGATGCGTATGAAAGTGTTGTTCAATTTTCTGTAATTGCACGTTCCACACATTCATTTGTCTTTTTTATCTGAATGTCAAGAAACATGCAATTTTCATTTAATTTTGCATTTGTAACTAAACAAATGAGCGAGTTTAATTCTATGTATCTTTATTCCATACATTGTGTTTATATATTTTTTACTCTGGTAATCCCTCTTTGAAAATCCTGATAATAATAATTTTTTTATATTTATATGTTTCAGGATCAGAAAATAAAAGTAATGTGGTGACAGCCAGCACAGCGGTTCAGCTATTAGATGACAGAAAATCTCCAGTGGTTGCAGGTAAATAGCATTTTATTATCTTTGCTGTCTTTATCCTAATGTTTGAAAGTTTGTACCATGAAATATGAGACAAACATAGTTAATATTCTCAAATATAGTCAACATTCTCCCACACGAGCGAGAGAACATTTTTGCCAAAATGGACACAGTGTCAGCATCATTAAACTGACTGTACTGAAGAGGCTGTTTTGCACTCAGAGGGACATAAAAAAATGGGAGGTTAAATTAATGCTCCAGTTTAATGCTTTAAATAACGGCCTGAACAGGGACACATACTTTCTGTCCCATTATCACATTGTTGATTAGCCTTTACAACAGAGTCCCACTTGGAGTGTAAATACCTTTGACACATCCAGAGGATGACTGCAATTTACATCACAGACCTCTACCATTGACTGATCAAAGAACCGGGTCTGGACGGAGCTATCTTATCTGCTTTCTATCCTAAACAATGCGATGTGTATTTGTATTTAAGTGAGATGTTTTCATATTTATCTGTATAACATGCCTGAGGAAGAGACCTAAGAGGTCTTGAAAGCTTGCATCCTAAATCTGCTTAGTTAACCAATAGCGGCATCAACTTGACTATATGCGTCTCCTTTATCCTACTGGACAATGACAATAATGACTTGATGCCTGAAAGATGCAGATAATGAACAAGTAAGAGCATCACAGGTCACATGGAAGCGATCCAGAAACAAATCATCATGAGGCTTCAAGGCAACGAGTGAAAATCTTATTTACACAAGTTACACTGTATTGTGCTAACACTTTCTGGCTCAGCATTGTGTCTCACCCAGTCTGGATCAACCTTACACACAGGCAGGGTTGAAAGTGTTTGCACAATACAGTGTGATTTGTTCAGATAAAGATTTTCACTGATTTTACGCATTGCCTTGGTGCAACATTGTGATTCAGGTGCTGTTCTGTGTCCACCTAATCATGATGTATATCACAGGGTTTTGGGATACCCTTTAGAACCTGCACTACCGATGGTCTCCAATTACCATATAACTGAAGATATGGTCTACAGCGTGTGCTTGCAAACCAGGCACACGTTGTAGACCACTCCGATGAAGTATTTATAGTTAGATATCTCGATGTCAGCGCTCCTGAAGAGCCGCGTCTGGTCGCGCGACTGGGTTCTGCCTCTGACAGCTTTACAGCTCGACAGGCAGAAAGGGGAGGGAACGGAGGACTTTATTTTCTTATATCTCTCAAACCATAACGGTTTGAGAGATAGAAATTAGGGCATTGTGTATTTTTTTATTGTATCCATCATTTGGGCTATACTTTTTTGGACACTTTACTATCCCTTTAATTTGTTCCTTCCGTATCTAGGCAGGTATCAATTATGTAGCAGTTTGATATCTATCTACAGACAATTTTTAGTTAAATGCTGCTGTTGTCTATTACCGAACAGGTACATTTTACTGTCTTGAGACTTTATACAAGTATCACGGTACCTGTGCTGTGTGCTGCGGGTGGCGACATTCTGATTGCTAGCTTGCATTTCCTCTTGCTGATTGGCTGGTACCTTTTGTCGCCGTCAAGTGATGGCCTTTATATACCCTGTCATTTCCACGTTATGGTGCCCTTTCGTGGTGTACTAGTTTCTACATTTGCTCTGTTATTGCTGATCATGTATGACCTGGCCCGCCTGATGACGTTCCTGAGTTTGCTGTTCTTCGACTACTCCGTTGCTGACCGAATCTGGCTGAGAACCCGCTCCGTTGCTGACCGCATCTGGCTGAGGACCGTTTCCGTTACCGACTGTATCTGGCTGAGAACCCGCTCCGTTGCTGACCTGGTCTGGATGAGAAACCATTCCCGTTACTGACTGTATCTGGCTTAGAACCCGCTCCGTTGCTGACCTGGTCTGGCTGAGAACCCACTCCCGTTACCGACTGTATCTGCTGAGAACCCGCTTCGGTTACTACTGTACCTGGCTGAGTATCCGTTCCGTACCTGGCTACGAGTCTACTCTGTGTCCTGCCTTGGCACTCAGTGCCTTGTGCTTCTAGCATACCGCCTGGTAGTCTCTGTTTCGCTCTCGCTTTACTATGTGGCTTGCTGTTACACTAGTTGGTTGCGCCGTGTGTCGCTACATCTCTGGCAACCGTTAAGCTAAGCATTCCTGCTGTAGCTGCTCTCCATACCACCGTTGGCGGAGTGCACAAGCGAAGTACCGGTACAGTGTTTATAGCACTGACTGTGTTACTCTGATCTCTATGTGTCCACCTCTCTTACATCGCTGGGCTCACTCCCTTGGGGAGTTGCAGTATATCAGGGCGTTACCGATTAACCCTTGCGTACCTGGACATTCCAGGTAGGGTTGTGCATATTCCCATCTGCAGGAGCCTCGGGCTCAAGAGCCAGTGGTGCGTTGTACCATCCTCAGAAGAGGGGACACTGGTTGCCTACATTTTACATCTATATATTCCACTGTGCTGCGATCCACCCCTAAAGTTGCCCTCCTCCTCCCCCTTCCCCGTAGTCAGCGTTGTAGCTGACTGAAGGGAAATATAGTCTTAGATCATCAGACGGCTCTGCAGCAGAGCCGCGATCACGTTAGTAAAAAAAAAAACCTTCACTAAAACGGTCTTCTCCGTGTGCTTGCAAACCAAGAGCAAACCAAGCACACGGAGAAGACCATTTCAGTGAAAGTTTTCTTTTTTATTAACGCGATTGCGGCTCTGCTGCAGAGCCGCCTGATGATCTAAGACTGTATTTCCCTTCAGTCAGCTACAACGCTGACTATGGGGAAGGGGGAAGGAGAGGGCAACTTTAGGAGCGATTATCTCTCAAACCATAAAGGTTTGAGAGATGACACTGGGGGCAATACATTACTTTTTAATAGGACTTTAACATAGGGATTAGTAATACTTAAGTATTATCCCTTTAATAGGCTATTAATTATTAAGTGATAGCTACCAGTTGTATTTGATACTTTTTCCTCAGACGCAGCCTAGGCTATAATTTTTGTTACATGAGAAATATTTACTGTAAACAGATTTGATCTGTGGGAAATATTTCTATTTTTTACACGTCCACTGGTAGTCACAGACTCACACCTACTGCCCTCCAATTAATTACATTCATTCATGTACTTGTACTCCTTCATGGAACTTCAGTCTGTTGAGCACTGCACAAGATTGTTGTTAACCCTTTGAGTTGCAATGCTTTGAATGTTCTCTGTCACTCAGCGGGTTAACGTAATCACATTGAAGTTCAGTGGAAAACAATGGTTCATCTGCTCTGGTAAACCAAAATGACTTTTTGGCTGCGTGTAAGTGATTCATTTAACAATCACGAAAATGGTTCAGTGGTCTAAATGTCTGAAATCTTGGACTGTCTCACCGGTGCAATTACGAAGACATCTCAATAATTCATATTACCAAATTACTAGTTAGAAGACCCCTCAAATTACATGATTCATAAACCACTGAGCAATTGTGCCTTATGTAAAAAAGCCAAAATGGAACAATTCTGGAGCAATCGAACTGTACCATAGAGGATAAATTAATAAATGTAATTAATGTAACCCTTTGAGCGCCAGAGGGGTACGCAACGCACTGCAAAGCACTGAGCAATTGTGCCTTATGTATAAAAGCCAAAACGGAACAATTCTGGAGCAATCAAACTGTACCATAGAGGATAAATTAATAAATGTAATTAATGTAACCCTTTGAGCGCCAGAGGGGTACGCAACACATTGCCAAGCACTGAGCAATTGTGCCTTATGTATAAAAGCGAAAATGGAACAATTCTGGAGCAATCGAACTGTACCATAGAGGATAAATTAATAAATATAATTAATGTAACCCTTTCAGCACCAGAGAGGTATGCAACTCATCGCAAAGCAATACATTGCGTACCCCTCTGGTGCTCAAAGGGTTAAGATAGAATGCAACACATTAGCGATCTGTCTAGCATTCACAGGTTTAAATGCTCCATTTAAATAAAGAAAAATTTGTGAATGATGTATTTGGTCCCTGTAATAAAATTGGTTTGCCCTGGAATTTAAAGGGATAGTAATGTTTAAGAATAAAAGCGGCTCCATTTAATCTTCATAGTATAGTATCTAACGGTACCATGCAGCACCTCCTAGAGGAGACTGGGACTGACAGCTCAGGCACGTAGATGTCTGTAAGCAATGACGGTTGCGCTGTTTCCTGGCCGTCTGTCTCAGCAGAAGTAGGATTTATCAGTAACGTGGTGATTATGCTGGATAATACTACTATTGTTAAGCTTAATGCTAGATGTCTAATTGTTATGGGGAGACTTTATATGGGGTGATGGTTCCCCTTTAAGGTCAAGAGAGATTTGAAATGTGTTGCTTCTCAATGTGTTGTACATCCTCTGGTCCCTAAAGGATTAAACTATCCAGACAAATAAGAAATCGAGCTGAGTGGCACATCCTCCTATATAATAATTCGTTAAAACGTGTGTAACAACGCAGTCATGCTCAGTAGAGACTTCCAGTGATGAGGCTGATACAGAGCGGGGTGCTCCGAAGGAGCGTTGCATGACTGCTCCGCAACCGGCTGTCAATGTATCAGCCGCAGAGTGGGCAGTCTCTACTGAGCATGACTGCACCGCGACCGGCTGCCACTGTATCAGCCGCAGAGTGGGCAGTCTCTACTGAACATGACTGCTCCGTGACCGGCTGTCACTGTATCAGACGCAGAGTGAGCAGTCTCTACTGAGCATAACTGCACCGCGACCGGCTGTCACTGTATCAGCCGCAGAGTGAGCAGTCTCTACTGAACATGACTGCTCCGTGACCGGCTGTCACTGTATCAGCCGCAGAGTGAGCAGTCTCTACTGAGCATGACTGCACCGCGACCGGCTGTCACTGTATCAGCCGCAGAGTGAGCAGTCTCTACTGAGCATGACTGCTCCGTGACCGGCTGTCACTGTATCAGCCGCAGAGTGGGCAGTCTCTACTGAGCATGACTGCACCGCGACCGGCTGTCACTGTATCAGCCGCAGAGTGAGCAGTCTCTACTGAGCATGACTGCTCCGTGACCGGCTGTCACTGTATCAGCCGCAGAGTGAGCAGTCTCTACTGAGCATGACTGCACCGCGACCGGCTGGCACTGTATCAGCCGCAGAGTGGGCAGTCTCTACTGAGCATGACTGCACCACGACCGGCTGCCACTGTATCCGCCGCAGAGTGGGCAGTCTCTACTGTGCATGACTGCACCGCGACCGGCTGCCACTGTATCAGCCGCAGAGTGGGCAGTCTCTACTGAGCATGACTGCACCACGACAGGCTAGCACTGTATCAGCCGCAGAGTGGGCAGTCTCTACTGAGCATGACTGCACCGCGACCGGCTGCCACTGTATCAGCCGCAGAGTGGGCAGTCTCTACTGTGCATGACTGCACCGCGACCGGCTGCCACTGTATCAGCCACAGAGTGGGCAGTCTCTACTGTGCATGACTGCACCGCGACCGGCTGCCACTGTATCCGTCGCAGAGTGGGAAGTCTCTACTGTGCATGACTGCACCGCGACCGCTGGCACTGTATCAGCCGCAGAGTGGGCAGTCTCTACTGAGCATGACTGCACCGCGACCGGCTGCCACTGTATCCGCCGCAGAGTGGGCAGTCTCTACTGTGCATGACTGCACCGCGACCGGCTGCCACTGTATCAGCCGCAGAGTGGGCACTCTCTACTGAGCATGACTGCACCGTGACAGGCTAGCACTGTATCAGCCGCAGAGTGGGCAGTCTCTACTGAGCATGACTGCACCGTGACCGGCTGGCACTGTATCATCCGCAGAGTGGGCAGTCTCTACTGTGCATGACTGCACCGTGACCGGCTGTCACTGTATCAGCCGCAGAGTGGGCAGTCTCTACTGAGCATGACTGCACCGCGACCGGCTGGCACTGTATCAGCCACAGAGTGGGCAGTCTCTACTGAGCATGACTGCACCGCGACCGGCTGCCACTGTATCCGCCGCAGAGTGGGCAGTCTCTACTGTGCATGACTGCACCGCGACCGGCTGCCACTGTATCAGCCGCAGAGTGGGCAGTCTCTACTGAGCATGACTGCACCGCGACCGGCTGGCACTGTATCATCCGCAGAGTGGGCAGTCTCTACTGAGCATGACTGCACCGCGACCGGCTGCCACTGTGTCAGCCGCAGAGTGGGCAGTCTCTACTGAGCATGACTGCACCGCGACCGGCTGGCACTGTATCAGCCGCAGAGTGGGCAGTCTTTACTGATCATGACTGCACCGCGACAGGCTAGCACTGTATCAGCCACAGAGTGGGCAGTCTCTACTGAGCATGACTGCACCGCGACCAGCTGGCACTGTATCAGCCGCAGAGTGGGCAGTCTCTACTGAGCATGACTGCACCGCGACAGGCTGGCACTGTATCAGCCACAGAGTGGGCAGTCTTTACTGAGCATGACTGCACCGCGACCGTCTGGCACTGTATCAGCCGCAGAGTGGGCAGTCTCTACTGTGCATGACTGCACCGCGACAGGCTGGCACTGTATCAGCCACAGAGTGGGCAGTCTCTACTGAGCATGACTGCACCGCGACATTCTGGCACTGTATCAGCCACAGAGTGGGCAGTCTTTACTGAGCATGACTGCACCGCGACAGGCTAGCACTGTATCAGCCGCAGAGTGGGCAGTCTCTACTGTGCATGACTGCACCGCGACCGGCTGGCACTGTATCAGCCGCAGAGTGGGCAGTCTCTACTGAGCATGACTGCACCGCGACCGGCTGCCACTGTATCAGCCGCAGAGTGGGCAGTCTCTACTGTGCATGACTGCACCGCGACCGGCTGGCACTGTATCAGCCTTGGTGTGGGCAGTCTGCCTTGGTGTGGGCAGTCTCTACTGAGCATGACTGCACCGTGACCAGCTGGCACTGTATCAGCCGCGGTGTGGGCAGTCTCTACTGTGCATGACTGCACCGTGACCGGCTGCCAGTGACACTGTGGCCCGTGTAACGGGCTCTTTAGCTAGTGCAGTGGTTCTCAATCTTTCTTTGGGGCACCCCTAACACGCAATCTAGAACATTCAGGGCACACCTAACATATTTTATGTACTTTATCAAGGGCATAAGAAGGGTACAATACATAAAATCACAGTTATTATTAGGATTTATAATCCTAATAACAAAACTAAATCTATTGTGCATAACAATTTCTATAAATTTTTATTTAAAAGTCCATTTTTGGTAGTCTTTATAGAAAACACAGGGCACCTTAAGTTGATGTATGTGGCACACTAAAGTGCCACGGCACCCTGGTTGAGAATCACTGAACTAGTGAGTAAAATAATTCCTGAAGATTAATAGGACATTTCATCAGACGTGGAACAGATATGTTTTCCTTCCAGTTAAAATAACTCAGTGAAAGAATTGCCTTTGAATCGTCATTGACGAATGGAATCATGCAAATTGAACGTTAGTACGGGCTAAGGGGATTGAAGAACGGTTATACTTCTGAAAACCTTTCAGCAGCTGGTAATAAACCTTCATGAACAATACTTAAGCTTGTGTCCAGTAATTCAACGTCACCTGGCTTTAATGCGAGAGCGCTGAAATCTACTTTCATTTCTTAAGAGATATATTTTCCCTTTTTTTTGTTAATACGCAATTCAAACAAATACAGATGGAACGTTTGCAATTCAAGATTTTACCAATCAATGTATTCAGTCTTAAAGGACCAGTAAACTTTTTTAATAAAAAATAAAATTGTATAATTATTTTCCTGTACTTCCACCTATTTGGGGGTGTCTTTTTGTGGTATTGGTACATTCACTTCTATTAGTGTGAATCGGTATTTAATTTAAATGTATGTATACGCTCAAATGCGTTTGGTCACCTGATCCTTCTGCTTCGGTCCGCCAACGGCCCTCTCAGCGCAGGTTACTGCTTATTTTAATTGATGCAGCCAACGCTCTTATCCCGGTGCACTGGAGGTCTCCTGTGGATCCTTAAATCTTGCAATGGAGGGCGAAAATTTGTTCTATTCTCCAGATGGAACAGCTACATGCCAAGAGCACTGAATCGATGGAGGCCTTTTCCTTCCTTTGGGAACCTTTGCAATGCCTTAAAGTGACCCCTGATGTAGTGGTTATACCTGTGTCTGGCTCTAGGACTGATAGTCCCTGAAAGCTCTGAATACCTGCTTTCATGGATCTCACTTACTGAGATTCTTTATTGTCTTGACTTCTGCTGACCTCCGCTTCATGATGCCTCCCTTTCTTGTGGGGTCTCATCTGTCTTCACCTGGATACAGTGACGTAACAACGGGCCCGTCACTCTCAGGGGCCTGGCCGCCCCCTGCGACCCTCTCGCCACGCGCCCGCAGTAACTTATGAAACAGGGCAGCACAGCTGATCTCCCGGCGGCCGGCACTCTAGTCATGCAGAGAGATGACATAATCTCCCAGCGCTCTGTATTACTAAGAACCGCCGCGGGAGCTTGAGTTCCAGTCAGAGGTCTGTGCCGAATGAGGCACAGATCTGTAATGTCACATACTGCTAGACCACCAGGGACTCGAAGTAGGAGGAGGAGGGGTCAGTAGAGGCATTGTGGAAGGGGCAATGTAGAGATTGAGGGGCAGTGTGGAAGGGGCAATGTGGAGATAGGGGCATTGTGATGGGGGCATTGTGGAAGGGGCAATGTAGAGATTGAGGGGCAGTGCGGAAGGGGCAATGTGAAGAATGAGGGGCATTGTGATGGGGGCATTGTGGAAGGGGCATTGTGGAGATTGAGGGGCAATGTGGAAGGGGCATTGTGGAGAATGAGGGGCATTGTGGAAGGGGCATTGTGGAGATTGAGGGGCAATGTGGAAGGGGCATTGTGGAAGGGGCATTGTGGAGATTGAGGGGCAATGTGGAAGGGGGCATTGTGGAGAATGTGGGGCATTGTGGACAGGGCATTGTGGAGATTGAGGGGCAGTGTGGAAGGGGGCATTGTGGAGAATGAGGGGCATTGTGGAAGGGGCATTGTGGAGATTGAGGGGCAATGTGGAGATGGGGCGCAATGTGGAAGGAACATTGTGATGGGGCAATGTGGAGAATGAGGGGCATTGTGAAAGGGGCAATGTGGAGAATAAGGGCATTGTGGAGATGGGGGCAATGTTGAAGGAGCAATGTGGAGATGGGGCATTGTGAAAGGGACAATGTGGATATGGGGTCATTGTTGAAGGGACATTGTGAAAGGGACAGTGTGGAGAATGAGGGGCAATGTGGAGATGGGACATTGTGGAAGGGGCAATGTGGAGATGGGGGCATTGTTGAAGGGACATTGTGAAAGGGACAATGTGGAGATGGGGCATTGTGGAAGGGACAATGTGGAGATGGGGGCATTGTTGAAGGGACATTGTGAAAGGGACAATGTGGAGATGTGGGCATTGTGGAAGGGACAATGTGGAGATGGGGGCATTGTTGAAGGGACATTGTGAAAGGGACAATGTGGAGATGGGGGCATTGTGGAAGGGACATTGTGAAAGGGACAATGTGGAGATGGGGGCATTGTGGAAGGGACATTGTGAAAGGGGCAGTGTGGAGATAGGGGCATTGTGGAAGGGACAATGTGGAGATGGGGGCATTGTTGAAGGGACATTGTGAAAGGGACAATGTGGAGATGGGGGCATTGTTGAAGGGACATTGTGAAAGGGGCAGTGTGGAGAATGAGGGGCAATGTGGAGATGGGGGCAATGTTGAAGGAGCAATGTGGAGATGGGGGCAATGTTGAAGGAGCAATGTGGAGATGGGGGCATTGTGGAAGAGGCAATGTGGAAATGGGGGCATTGTGTAAGGGGCAATGTGGAGGTGGCCAATGTGGTCGGGGGGAGCCTATGGCAATTGTTGAACCAGGGCCCGGTGGCTTCTAGTTACACCTCTGCCTGGATATACATGATCTGGAGGCCCCTCCCCTCTACCCTTCCTTCCTCACCTCCTTTTCTTCCTACTTGTCCCTCTTGTTCTCTTTCTTCCCTTTTTCCTTCTGCCTTTCTACTGTCCTCTGTCTCTGCTCTTTCATTACTTAATATACAAACTGGGATGTTTCCCAGTACGTTGCTTTCAGCCTCTTTATACATTTATATTTACGAAGCTTGGGCTCTTGTAATGCCGATGTAAACAATTCATTGTGAATCTGACAATTTCTGTTTGACTTGTATTAGGGATTTTCATCTCAAAGGATGCAAACTTCTGACACTAACATTTGTAATTTACTTATGATGATGATGATGATATTTGTCTATTCTTGTGCATATGTCTTTGTACTGAATTTGTTTTTCAATAAAGCTTTAAAAATGTGTTTGGTCACATACAGTCCAGGTTACATTATTTAAATGGATAGTAATACTTTGTTTTATCTTTATTTTATTTTGTAGGCATTAAAAAAAACACGAAGAACGATATAAGTCTTATCTCTCAAACCTTTATGGTTTCAGAGATACTCACAAGCAAAGTTTCCCTTCTCTGACCAAAACAGTCAAGTCTGCCATCTAGCTGTCAGATTTGGAATCCGGTCCACTGACCGGCCGTGGCTCTACAGCAGAGCCGAGATCGCGAGATATAAGAAGAACTACTTCATTTGAACAGTCTACAAAGCTTGCCTGGTTTGCAAGCAAACTTTTTAGACCCTTCCAATGAAATAGTTATTTTTATATCTTGCAGTCTTGGCTCTGATGAACAGCCACCTGTTGATCTCGGGACCGGATTCCAAATCTGACAGCTAGATGGCAGACTTGACCGTTTTGGTCAGTGAGGCTAAACTTTGCTTGTGAATATCTCTCAAACCATAAAGGTTTGAGAGATAAGACTGATATCGTTCTTCGTGTTTTTTTAATGCCTACAAAATAAAATAAAGATAAAACGAAGTATTACAATCCCTTTAATTCTGATTGATCTGTGTAGACCTGCTGGTGTATATTGTTTTGTATATTTGATTCATATATGCTATTTCATATTGTTTTTTATCATTTTAAATATATAGATTTTTTTGTCTGTTTGCCTATCTGGTATTTGATGTCATTCGACAGGTATTTGCTATATACAGATTTCTAATGTGCAATACTTGTTGTTAGCCCTTCACACTTTTTATATTTCTATGACTTTCTAATTGAAACGTTTGTTACAAAGTGATTTTCCACTTTATCAATGAACCTTTCATGCATGAATAGATATTTTGTTCCAGAAAATCACAGGTGTATGTAAACACAACTGGTGTCTACACACATCTAATGTCTACTTTAGTGATTCTGAGCAAAAGGTGCCACGGCACATTAGCATGCCCACGGACATCCACCTAGGGTGGCCTTATATTTCTATAAAAACTCTGAAAAAAATATGATCGTTGAGTATGAAATATATGTTTGTAGAGATAATTATTTACAATATTTTTTTAATTATTCTGACTGTGATACCTACAATCAGTATATATTTTCTCCTAAAAAATCCATTACATTTGGGATGTCTGAATATTCCATGATAATGTTAATGTAAATTTTGATGTTGGCAGCGATGGTAATGTCAATGGTGTTGACAATGTCTAGAAATTCAGAAATTTTCAGAATTCTAAATCCTAAACCGATAAGTTAACATTGCTATATATTCACACTATTATTGCGCTGTGTGTTTCTTGGGGGGGCGCACTCGGCCTGCCTGTGACTGTAGGTTAGCTTGTGCATGGTAGGGGTAGCTAAGTTGGGATTTAGGTTAGTGTAGATATTACAGTGTTATGTTTAGAAAATAGATAGGCTTCTATATTAATTTGGTATATAAATGTAATCATATACATATGACTATATAGATGCTTTTCCTGTAATTTGTCTTCTGGTCATATGCCAGATATTTCCCTGTCTTTAATTTAAGAAAAAAAAATCACTATATATCACTATTACATGTGTGCAATGCATTGGTTAGCCCTCTGAGTGCCATTGGTTTGCAATACATTGCTTACCCCTTTGACACTCAAAGGGTTACAGCAGTGGTTCTCCATCTTTTTTCGTTCGGGGCACCCCTAACACATAATATAGAACATTCAGGGCACCCCTAACATATTTAATGTAATTTATCAAGGGCATAATGAAGGAACAATGCATAAATATACAGTTATTATTAGGTCTTACAATCATAATAACAAAAGGAAACATAATGTGCATAACAATTTCTATAAATCTTTATGTAAAAATCCATTTTTGTTAGTCATCATAGAAAACAGGGGGCACCCTAAGTTGATGTCCGTGGCACACCAAAGTGCCACGGCACCCTGGTTGAGAATCACTGGGTTACAGGGTTAAGCGTGCCACAAAAGTTGCAGACTGGCTGTTAAGTTGCCTTGAGAAAAAAAAAAGATAGAATGACTTGTCTTCCTCAATACAATAAAGTTTTAGTTGATACAATACTTTGTTTAGCATTTGCAGTTCAGAAAAGTAGACAGTGAATTGGGTGTGTTGGGCTATACTTGCAGAGGATAGGCATTCTGGATTGCCACTCTGTCTGTTGCAGCCTTTAAGTATCTTCATGACCACAAAAGAATCCCAAGACTGCTGTCTTAACTCGTTCATTTCACCCTACTTACTTACCAACTAATCACTAGATGTAGGAGAGGGATTTATGACGCCCGTGGGAGCGGCATACGATCCCTTTCTAATCCAACAGCCCCCATAGAAGCACACTTAGCACTGTACTCCAAAACCTATACAGAAGCAATTAAGTTGAATGTCAACCACACCATAGGAGACAAACACAAATGTCCAACATTCCCATTGATTTAAATAATGATTTGAACTCATTGAATAATAGAGATGTTATCATTGCTTGGCTATATGTTGGGAAACTCTTTGGCACTCATGAGCTTAAAGTAGAGCTGTTACCTTAAAGGGGAACATTCACATTACAAAAACGTCTGTCCACGGGATTTTAATTATCACAATTAGAAGGGAAGTGTGAAGGCGTTCCAGGGGGCAGCTGGGAGGGAGGTGGGAAGTCCTGCGGCATTGTGCCACACATACAGAATGCTGCAGAAGGTGGAAGTGGCCAATTTTAAGGCTTCATAACTGCAATAGCAGGTAACTCATATAAATAATAATAAAAAAACACTAATCTAATTGTGCCAAATAAAGCCCATGGACAGAAGTTTTTGTAATGTGAATGTTTCTCTTTAACCATCTCATACCCCTCTGGCACTCAAAGGGTTACATATCTGCATATTTGAAAACATCATTCAAAACTGCCATTGTATCACATTAGCAAGGAGGCCAGCAGATGCACAGTACAGGAGAAATTCATTATTTATTTTTTTTCTGGAAACAATAAAAGACTCTAGTGCAGCACAAGGATTAATTAGTATATGAAACTGCATTGAAAAGCTTCATTAGCATACGATACAGCACCAAAAAGTTTCATTAGCATACATTATCATACAGTATGCCACGAAGGGAGATCAGTTTACAGAAGTAATACAATAATTCCATAATTATAATTAATAGTGGTAATTACACATAGATGCAGTAAAGAACCATCTGACCCAACCAATCTGCTTATTTCCCTATCTAATTAAAATGCACATACGTCTCAGAATAGATTATGTCTATCCCAGGCATGTTTGCAAAGAAAGAAAAAACAGGACAGGCGCCTATAGTGCATTACCAGAGTTGGTAAGATGGCAGAGTGTATATATAAGAGTGTATATATATACAATAGGTCAACTCACATTTAATAAATGTTAGTAATCAGGCTTATACCTGTCACCAACTTAAAAAGCCTGCAGGGTACTTTTCCCGTCCCTGTAAAGGTATATGATGTCCACTGTTCACGTCCTCCACCGGAACCAATCTCTATATTACAGTAACAGGAACTCCAATGATACTCCACAGAAATCCAAACAGGAAAAAAGAAACACTCTATGTCGACATGACCATTAAAATAAAAACAAAAAATAAAAAAGGAACCGTTCTGGACTGATGAATAATACAATTTTATTAATAAAAAGCGCTAGAAAGGGTACGCGTTTCACAGCAGTAGCTGTCCCGGTCGCATGGAGTCAGTGACAGGAGCTGGAACTGGTATGGGAGACCTCCGATATGGCGAGCGGTACGTGCTGGGGTTTTCATTCTCCTGTCTGAGCTCCATTTTTAAACTTGCTGTGCTGAGACAGCAAGACTGAAACTGGTTTTTCAACAACAGAAGGAAAGCCCCAGCACGTACCGCTCGCCATACTGGAGGTCTCGCATACCGGTGCCACCTCCTGTCACTGCTCTGTGAGAGCACAAAATAAAAACAGGGGGGAATCAGCCACACCTAGCCCTTTAAGTGCCAGGCAGCATTGCGTTGCGTACCCTTTTGGCACTCAAAGGGTTAAGGGGTTAAACATATTCAAGGATTTTAGCCATTGCTATGTCCTCCCGGTTTGTAATGGCAGGGCCCCCAACTTCACCGGGCCCAAGGAGAGTGCCTAGGGTGCCTTGTCCAAGATCCGACTCTGCAATCAAACACAAGTGTCCTTAAAGGGATAGTAATGTTTGTTGTAAAGTAGTTCAGCGAGTCTTCTTTATATTAAAAGTAGCACATTGTGCTATTTGTAGAAGCTTACTTGTATGTAGTTCAAAAGTTATTAAAGGTATAGTAATGTTTCATAATAAAAGCAGCTCTAATTAATCATCATAGTATTTGGACTTTGGAGAGTGTTATTTCAATTCTGTCAGAGTTGTAGTTCAAGAGTAATTCAATGATAAAGTATCCCCCTACCGCCCCTTTTACTGATGTAACACTGCTCAGCCAGATCAGAAGGGAGGTGCCCAGGTAGACTGCAGAGAGGGACAATCTTCAATTAAGATAAGGGAAAAACCTGAAAAACTTGTCAATGGGGGCAGGGCTTTCATTGTTCTCATAGGAAGAAGATTGTCCCCTGCTGTTATCTGTCTGGTCTATGGACTGCATTCCACATCTGAGAAGAGATGGCTTACACTAGGTAAAAGGGGTGGAAGGGGAAACTTTGCTTGTGAATATCTCTCAAACCATAAAGGTTTGAGAGATAAGACTTATATCGTTCTTCATGTTTATTTAATGTCTACAAAATAAAATAAAGATAAAAACGAAGTATTAATATCCCTTTAAGTGAAGAAAGATCCCCCTCCCACCCCTTCTGACCACGTCATAAGGAATCTGCAGTCTGATCCGGACAGATACAGCGAGGGACAAACTTCAGTCAAGGTGGGGGGGCAGGGTTTTTCTTATACTGACTGAAGTTTGTCCCTCGCTGCATCAGTCCGGTCCCACGACCGGATTCCACATTCAATGACAGAAGGGGTGGGAGGGGGATCTTCCTCCACTTAATAACTTTTGAACTACAAACAAGTAAGCTGCTAAACATAGCAATGTGTTACTTTTAAAGGGACAGTAATGTCCCATAAAAAATGCTTATAGTTTTGTAGAGGTTAAAAAAATAAATTATATGCCACAAATCCTATCTCTCAAACTGCTATGGTTTGAGAGATATTCACATTCAAAGTCCACCCCACCCCCCTTCTCCTGACATCAGTGCTGTGCTGACAGCTGGAGTTTCTGGTCCGGGGACCGTCAAGCGGTTCGGAACGGTATACAAAGTGTGTTTGGTTTGCAAGCACACTTTTTAGACCATTCGAAAGAAGTATTTCTTTTTAAATCACACTATTGCTGCTCTACTGAAGAACCGCCTCGTGTTGGCCGACATGGATCTCCTTCTGTCAGTTTACAGCTGACATCAGGAGAAGAGGAACATTAGCGGAGGATATCTCTCAAACCATAGCTGATTTGTGGCATATAGTTTAATTTTTTAACCTCTACAAAACTATAAGCATTTTTCATGGGACATTGCTGTCCCTTTAATATAAAGAAGACTTGGCAAACTACTTTATAACAAACATTACTATCCCTTTAAAGCAGCTCTAATTAATAATCATAGTATTTGTACTTTGGAGAGTGTTTTATAAGTACTGTCAGAATTGTAGTACAAGAGTAATTCAATGACAAAGTGTCCCCCTCCCGCCCCTTTTACTGATGTAACACTGCTCAGCCAGATCAGAAGGGAGGTGCCCAGGTAGACTGCAGAGAGGGACAATCTTCAATTAAGATAAGGGAAAAACCTGAAAAACTTGTCAATGGGGGCAGGGCTTTCATTGTTCTCATAGGAAGAAGATTGTCCCCTGCTGTTATCTGTCTGGTCTATGGACTGCATTCCACATCTGAGAAGAGATGGCTTACACTAGGTAAAAGGGGTGGAAGGGGAAACTTTGCTTGTGAATATCTCTCAAACCATAAAGGTTTGAGAGATAAGACTTATATCGTTCTTCATGTTTATTTAATGTCTACAAAATAAAATAAAGATAAAAACGAAGTATTAATATCCCTTTAAGTGGAGAAAGATCCCCCTCCCACCCCTTCTGACCACGTCATAAGGAATCTGCAGTCTGATCCGGACAGATACAGCGAGGGACAAACTTCAGTCAAGGTGGGGGGGCAGGGTTTTTCTTATACTGACTGAAGTTTGTCCCTCGCTGCATCAGTCCGGTCCCACGACCGGATTCCACATTCAATGACAGAAGGGGTGGGAGGGGGATCTTCCTCCACTTAATAACTTTTGAACTACAAACAAGTAAGCTGCTAAACATAGCAATGTGTTACTTTTAAAGGGACAGTAATGTCCCATAAAAAATGCTTATAGTTTTGTAGAGGTTAAAAAAATAAATTATATGCCACAAATCCTATCTCTCAAACTGCTATGGTTTGAGAGATATTCACATTCAAAGTCCACCCCACCCCCCTTCTCCTGACATCAGTGCTGTGCTGACAGCTGGAGTTTCTGGTCCGGGGACCGTCAAGCGGTTCGGAACGGTATACAAAGTGTGTTTGGTTTGCAAGCACACTTTTTAGACCATTCGAAAGAAGTATTTCTTTTTAAATCACACTATTGCTGCTCTACTGAAGAACCGCCTCGTGTTGGCCGACATGGATCTCCTTCTGTCAGTTTACAGCTGACATCAGGAGAAGAGGAACATTAGCGGAGGATATCTCTCAAACCATAGCTGATTTGTGGCATATAGTTTAATTTTTTAACCTCTACAAAACTATAAGCATTTTTCATGGGACATTGCTGTCCCTTTAATATAAAGAAGACTTGGCAAACTACTTTATAACAAACATTACTATCCCTTTAAAGCAGCTCTAATTAATAATCATAGTATTTGGACTTTGGAGAGTGTTTTATAAGTACTGTCAGAATTGTAGTACAAGAGTAATTCAATGACAAAGTGTCCCCCTCCCGCCCCTTTTACTGATGTAACACTGCTCAGCCAGATCAGAAGGGAGGTGCCCAGGTAGACTGCAGAGAGGGACAATCTTCAATTAAGATAAGGGAAAAACCTGAAAAACTTGTCAAGGGGGGCAGGGCCTTCATTGTTCTCATAGGAAGAAGATTGTCCCCTTCTGTTATCTGTCTGGTCTATGGACTGCATTCCACATCTGAGAAGAGATGGCTTACACTAGGTAAAAGGGGCGGGAGGGGAAATTTTGCTTGTGAATATCTCTCAAACCATAAAGGATTGAGAGATAAGACTTATATCGTTCTTCATGTTTTTTTAATGCCTACAAAATAAAATAAAGATAAAACAAAGTATTACTATACCTTTAACACGCAGATCCTTCACAATGAATGTACCACTGATTTATTCATTTGTGGTTATGTGAGGCAGTCTGGAAAACGTGCATCGTTGGGGATATCTAAGGACAGGTTTGAGCGCTCCCGCTCTAGGGTAGAGTTAAATTACTCCAGGATTTCTCCACTTTTACTGTCTACATGTGGCCTTAAATGTTTTATGGCAAATTACATTTACAGCAATTTTAACCCTTTTTAAGGAACAGATAGGATGTGCAGTGCATTGCTTCTCCTTTAATACATGCTGTAAAGATAGGTGCCTCATAATGGACTGTTGTATCCACACCTACAGCT
The DNA here is from genome assembly GCA_037306005.1 of Rhinophrynus dorsalis. NCBI lineage: Eukaryota > Metazoa > Chordata > Amphibia > Anura > Rhinophrynidae > Rhinophrynus > Rhinophrynus dorsalis. The sequence goes on from CM074722.1 coordinate 17,129,311, forward strand.
AATGTATTACTGAACACATATTATTCTTTCAGTCCGCTGGATCCCTCTTTGGTACTTAAGTGGTTAACAATCAGTGTTTTCTACATAAACAAACTGTAGGCGCCATTGCTCCTGTGGAATCACAGTTAATCTATTGCACAGCGTAAGGGCAAATTAGGTATTAAGTTGCCTGTAGTCATTCCTGAACACGTAAAAATAGATTATCATTTTTGAAATAAGATACTGTATAGCATTACTGGCTGTAACATAAAGTCCAAGGGATCATTTCGGTATGAGATACTGGCGCAATATACACGTTGTGAAAAATGTGTTTTCATCCGTACTCTGTGATTCCATTAGGACAAGTTAAACTAAGGTGAGATAAAGGTGAGAGAAACCTTTCCATTATTCTGTGCAGACTCCTTTTAAAGTTAGAGGGACCGAGATTGAGTTGTAATAACTTTTAAACAAAACGCTACCCAGCCCTGTGAAGATTGTGCTTAATATATACACTTGTAGCAGCATAGCAAACACACACACACACAAAGATTTTAGGAGGTACAGTGCCACTTTGAAACCCAACCCCTCCTGACCCTCTGTCCCACACTGGTGTCCTTCTTTTTAGGAGATCAGACTGGGTGATATGTAAATAAGTTATCAAACTACTTCACAGCCATAAAATTCACATTATTATTTGATTAAACTTCACTATATGTGATTATTCATTAGTCTGTGTAAACACACACCTCCCAAGTGTCCCTCTGTAGGAGTCACAGTCCCTCTTTGAGACCCAAATCCCTCTGTCCCTCTTTCCCACCTGGTGTCCCTGTGTTTAGGAGACCAGACTAAGTGGTGTACATATAAGTGTATCACATTGCTCCACAGCAATACAATTCATGTAAATGTGTGCTTAACCCCTTAACGACCCTTGACGGTCATAGTACTTCATGGGTCAATCTGAGTTAATGACCCATGACGTACAATGACCATCATGGAATTCCTGGCTCCCCCTGCGGCTGCACACTGATCGGGGAGTCCGGAGCCGCAATGCACTGATCAGCCGGTCGTTAAGGGGTTAAACATCAGTAAATGTGTTTACAAATTAGTCCTTGTAAATAAAATACTTTGGTCTTGCTCTAAATCATTTATTCACTTACACAAAGAAATGTCAGTAGGTCATGAAATAAACTAAAGTCACCAGCCACAACCCCAGCAACTCCATCTAAAACAAGTGTGTCCCTCTTTGGCCATTTTAAATGTTGGAAGGTATGCCCTATGGGGCAGACGTACAGGGGATCCTTTAGAAATGTCTCACACTATTGTGCGAGCAACTAAACAGCACATTAACCATGTTTCCAGGATGAAAAGGATGACATGAGAATCTAGCCTGAATTAAAAGGGCAAGATTCTCATATTGCGGGCTTGAGCATTGCTCATTTGAGAGCCTGCATCATTCTCATAAACATACCTTGCTGAAGTCAGAACAGTTCTCTGTGTTCTCCCGCTCTCCTTCCTCTCAGTGTCCACCTCATAATAATAAAAAAAAGCATATGATCATCTGCAAAGACACAGGCGTGCAATTCACTCTTACAGTAGTTAAATATACTGCTTCGATACGTTCACATACTGTAGGGGTGAATTGTGCTCCTTTGTCTTTGCAGATGGTCGTATGCTTTTTTTATTATTATGAGGCGGACATTGAGAGGAAGTAGAGCAGGAGTACACACAGAACTGTTCTGGTTTCAGCTTCAGGTATGTTCATGAGAATGATGCAGGCTTTCAAATGAGCAATGCTTAAGCCCGCAATATAAGAATCTTGCCCTTTTGATGCAGGCGAGATTCTCATGCTGCCCCTTTTCATCCTGGCAACATGATTAATGTGCCGTTTAGTTGCTCGCACAGTAGTGTGTGACATTTCAAAGGGAGACCCCATACTTGTGCTCCATAGGGCATACCTTCCAACATTTAACCCTTTGAGTGCCAGAGGGGTACGCAACGCGTTGCAAAGCAATGCTTTGCGTACCCGTCTGGCACTCAAAGGGTTAAAATGATCAAAGACGGACACTCCTTTCTCCCTTCTCCTCCCCCAGAGTGACCCCAGACCTAATGTCTTACCTAAAGACTCCCTAAACTAAGCTTCAACTCCCCTTTATTCCTCTGTTTTCTCTAGCTCATAAACGTGCTGCTGTCTCCTCTCACAAACACAAAATGGCTGCTGTGAGAGCCTGACACCATTGTATATGGCTGTACACAAAATGGCTGCTGTCAGAGCCTGACACCATTGTATATGGCTGGAGAAAAGAAGAGAAAACTGCAATGTGGGGGAGAGAAATTCAGTTTTCCCACTGATTTCAATGTAATGCGCTAGGCGAAAAAAGCAAGAAAACTGCACTTTTTGCTGGAAATTTCCCACTAGGCCAGAAGTGACATTTTTCGCTTATTTCGGTTTGAAGAGAAAAGTTTCCCCATACCTACTTTCAACCCCTTGAAAGACAGAGAAGTCACAAATGCAATGCAAACACTTCAAGGGGTTAAACATTCCATTTAGATCAATGGGAAGTTTTCTTTGACCCCCTACGGAGCTAATGGTTTGCACCAGATATTCTATGGTTTGCTTTTATAACTACAGCCCAATGGAATGCGACATTGCATGTTGTTGGGATTGTCTGGGACGGTTCTGTGCAGCTTGCCTGTCACTCACCGACAGCTGTCATTTGTATTCGGAGGGCATCAAAGGTATTTTTCTATACATACTATTCTATATATAGAGCTAGACAGAATCTGAGTAAACCTCAACTATTTTTATATTTGAACATCATATAAATATATGTATAAAGCTACTTTTTTATGTAGAGTGCAGTAGTCTTAAACTGCAAAAAAAAAGGCATAAAATCATGACGTATCATTTTAAAAATTAACCTACCGTATGCTCCAATTATCTAATTAACTCTTTAGATGTTTGAGACCTTGATAGATCCAATGGTTTAATTATAAATTCTATATCTATCTATCTATCTATCTATCTATCTATCTATCTATCTATCTGTCTATCTATCTCATATCTATCTGTCTCGTATCTATCTATCTATCTATCTATCTATCTATCTATCTATCTATCTATCTATCTCTTATCTATCCATCTGTCTATATAATATCTATCTTTCTCATTATCTATCTATCTATCTATCTATCTATCTATCTATCTATCTTTCTATCTCATATCTGTCTATCTATCTATCTATCTATCTATCTATCTATCTATCTATCTATCTATCTTTCTAGACAGATGTGATAAAGATAGATGTGAAATAGATAGATTTGAGATAGTTAGTAGTGTTGAGCGAGCACCCCGATGCTCGGGTGCTCGGGTGCTCTGACCGAGCACCCCCTGAGGCTCGAGTGCTTGGCTGAGCACCCGAGCCCCATTGAAAAGCATGGGGCGACACGAGCATTTCACCAGGCACCCCCTGCTCTGATGAGGGGAGGGTGCCTGGTCAATGCCCCCCTTCATCTCCGCTATGCCCCCTTCATCTCCAAATGCCCCCTTCATCTCCGCAATGTCCCCCTTCATCTCCGCTATGCCCCCTTCATCTCCGCTATGCCCGTCTTCCACAATGTCCCCCTTCATCTCCGCTATGCCCCTCTTCCACAATGTGCCCCTTCATCTCCGCTATGCCCCTCTTCCACAATGTCCCCCTTCATCTCCTCTATGCCATAGAGGAGATGAAGGGGGACATTGTGGAAGAGGGGCATAGCGGAGATGAAGGGGCACATTGTGGAAGAGGGGCATAGCGGAGATGAAGGGGGACATTGTGGAAGATGGGCATAGCGGAGATGAAGGGGGACATTGTGGAAGAGGGGCATAGAGTCTATGCCCCTCTTCCACAATGTCCCCCTTCATCTCCGCAATGCCCCCTTCATCTCCGCAATGCCCCCGTACCTCCAGTCCCTGGTGGTCCAGCGGAGCGTCTTCGGATCTGTGCCTCTTCCGGCACAGATCCCCGCCACCCGAACATGGCGGGCGAGCACATGGCGGTACTCGACGAGTACCGCCATGTGCCGAGCAGAGCGATGCTCGAGCCGATCCGAGCATCGGCCGAGCACGCTCGCTCAACACTAATAGTTAGGTGTGAGATAGATGTGAGATAGATAGCTAGATAGATATGAGATAGATAGATAGATAGATAGATAGATAGATAGATAGATAGATAGATAAACAGACACTTTACATTATAAGTATTCAACAGGGACCTTACTTGTAACCCTGTATTGTCTAAACCCTTAAATTGTAAGGAGCTGTGTACACTTGTTGCAGTATTAAAATAAACATATTCATGCCAAAGCATTCAACTTGGTAGATTCCCCAGAATACGTTAAATTAAAATGAGCACGGACTATAGCGTGAGTAAGAATTTGTGGTTCTCTAGCTGTTTTTGAACTCTCCTGATATAATGTACATGTTACACACCCTAGCAATGCCAGCCCATTTATGCTACTGTTGTATAGTTTAAAGGAGCAGTAAAAATGTATTAAGAAAACAAAAAATGGCATATTTTAAGACACTGCTGGCATCTATTTCATTTAAATGTATAAGATTTTCACACTCTTGTTTTTGTTTTTTAATTATTGAACTGTTAAACAGTGCCCCTGATATCCAGACAATTATTCTATTGCATGCAATGACAGAGGCAAGCCATTGGTTACAGTTCCCCATAGAATATTATAGCAACAGCTTTCCCACTTCATGACAGTCTGAACTATTATAAATCTTGTACAAAGTATCTCACAGCGGTGAGAATATCTTGTGATTCTTTTATATATCTTGTAAATCTCCAGAGTAGATGTATGGCACATGGTTATTCAATACACAAGTTGATTACACATAACAGAATAAAAAAAAAGAATCACATACTTGGAACGTAGCACTGATTATCTGTAAGGGAACAACAAACAATCTGGTAAATAAACTAACTGTTTTTCTACCAAGGCACGGATATAAATATTACTGGAATACACGAAGAGCAGTAACATGGAACCCATTTGTGTTATGAATGAAGCCTTAGGACACAACACAGTCTTTTGTCATCTTTTGCCATCAAAACACAAACATGTCCTAATGGCTGTTTCATAATATGCCCCATACGATGACTAAGACGCCCAAAGCACAGACTACAATGGGGAAGGAAGGGGAGTTGGAATAACGAATTCTTAATTCAAAAGGTCGCCATTAATCATAACGAAGTGATGAAATTACATTTACTCTTTTTGTCATTCTACTTTTTCCCTTCCAGAAATCTGGAAGCCTTGTTATTAAAAACAAGAATCTGTTGCATCTGTAACATATAGAGATCTATTTAATATACCTCCCAAATGTTCCTCTTCAGGAGACCATAAGTCCCAAGTCTGCCTCTTTAGGGGATATTAGGCGTCCATACTTCCTAATTTTCCATCTTTAGGAGATATTAGAATTCCATACCTCCCAAGTGTACCTCTTTAGGAGATATTAGAGGTCCATACCTCCCAACTATCCCTCTTTAGGAGATATTAGGGGTCCATACCTCCTAAGTGTCCCTCTTTAGGAGATATTAGGTGTCTATACCACTTGCACCAATCCTTACACCTATATTAACACACATCTTCAACACTTCCCTCTCCACAAGCACCTTCCCTTCTTCCTTCAAACAGGCACAAATTAAACCCCTGCTCAAAAAGACTAACCTTGATCCCTCCTGTCTCTCTAACTATTGACCTGTCTCCCTTCTACCTCTTACTTCAAAACTCCTAGAACGCCTGGTCTTCTCCCAAATAACCAAATTCCTCAACTCTAACTGTCTTTTGGATCCGATGCAGTCTGGTTTCCGGTACGGTCACTCAACTGAGACAGCTCTCTGCAGGGTGGCTAATGATCTCCAGACTGCAAAAGCCAAAGGACAGCTTTCTGTACTTATACTACTCAATTTATCCTCTGCCTTGGACACGGTTAACCATTCTCTGCTTGCTCAAATTCTCCACAGTCTTGGTTTCCGAAATCAAGCTGCTTCATGGCTCTCCTCCTTTCTCTCACAACGTTCCTTTTTTGAGTAAAATAAGGGTACCCCCACTGCCAAGAGATTTATATTTCCAGAGTTATTACAGTTTAAACCCATGTTTTTTTTTACATTAGCAGTGCCCTCTAGTGGTCAAATTCTAATTAGATTTCCTGTTAGATTCTAATGGAGAGGAAAGTCAGGAAAGTCAGTGATATACAGTTCTCCATAGAATGTGATAGAAACTGCTGAGTCACTTCCTGTCAGCTAGAACTATCAGGAAGTAAACACAGCAAATTCACTTCCTGTCAGAACTATCAGGAAGTAAACACAGTAAATTCACTTCCTGATTATTTAAATTGCTATAAATTTTGAATAAAACATATGACAGCGATGGGAGTGACCTTGTTTTATTCAGCAGGAAATACTCTGTAAAATATGTGGTTTCATAAAAAAAAGTTTACTCATACCTCCCAAGTGTCCCTCTTTAGGAGGGACAGTCCCTCTTTTAGACCCAGATCCCTCTGTCCCTCTTTCCCACCCTGATGTCCCTCTTTTTAGGTGATGAGATTGTGTGGTGTGTATATAAGTGTGTCATATTGGTCTACAGCAATAAAACTCACATGATTATTTGTTTAACCATCAGTAAATGTGTTTATAAATTAGTCTGTGTAAATAAAATGCTTTGCTCTTGTTATAAGTAATTTATTAGGTCACACAAGAAGGTGTCAATAGGTCATGAAATAGCCTCAAAAATCTTGGTAGTGCCCCACCTACCAGCCACACCCCCGGCAACACCCCCTAAAACACAAGTGTCCCTCTTTGGCAATTTGAAATGTTGGGAGGTATGAGTTTACTGCTCCTTTAAGACCTGTGTACTGGTTTCTTCTTGAAACATCGAGATGTTTGGCTGACAGGGCAGAAAGAAACCGCTATACAGGTCTGATGTTTAGAGAGAACTTCTCTGTGCCTCTTTATATTTACATATATTCATAATGTAAATAAAGGAGAAATTGTAAGCAGTGGTAGTAATGTGATGGTAATTAAAGATTAAAAGGAAATTTGCAAGATGGTGTAATGGTATCAGCTTATTAAACAGACGCCATAATATTAATATGATGACAAGACCTTATGTTCAAAAGAAAAAAACTAGCAATTCAGTGGCAAACCGACTATACTCCATTTTCCTTTAAAAAAAAAAGATCAGTTTAATGCTCCTTTAACACTTTGACTACTAAAAAAAGGTCTCAAATGCATTACTTCTCAATACGATGGATCTAGCAATCAGAGGTTAATAACTTCACAGCTCAGGCAATCAAGACACTAAACCAATATTTATCATATAGAAAAGCTGGCCTCTTTTGTGCCAGAGAGGCCGGCGGCATTGGCAGGGGATTAGCTGCCTTTATGACAAATTAGCTTAGACTGGTCACTCTGTCCAAACGTGCGGCTGCTTTTTCCAATATGAATTCATGGGTAGTACACGGTCCAAGTCAAAATCTGGCCACAAGCTGTTTGATCTGCACATTTTTTGGAGTTTGATATACTTTATATTAAAGGGTAATCTTATTTTCTATGATTATAGTTTGATTGAACTTTTGATTGTTTAACCTTTTAAAGTTGACCTATCACTTTAAAAACATTTTTTTCCCTATTAAGTAAAATTGAAAATGTCACTTTATCTTATGTTTGCACTGTTTATTTATTTCTTTTTAAGAGAACTTATCACCTTTCCAAATGGGTGCTCCCATGGTTAATGTTGAATACCCTCCCTGGCACTCAAAGGGTTAAAAGATTTGCATGACTATTCCTCTTTACCAGTTTATTCCACCCCACACACAGACACATGGGGGCACACACACATGGCTGGGAACTTGCTGGGTTTCCCCTGGAGACTCTGGATTTAGAGCAGTGTCTCCGGGTCTCCGGATGAAACCTTCAGATCTCCGGGTACAGATCAATGCATTTGCCGATTTGAGATGCTTATAATACTAATCATA